>RQTK01001134.1:99478-132459 GCA_003991915.1 Elysia chlorotica
TATAGGGCCTCTCCTTGAGCGTACATAAGACTTGACAAGTTAAAACATTTTTGTCACTGCGTCTACTACTATATGCAAAAAAAAAAAAATGGGTCTGGATTGAGAGCTTAAGCTCATGGTCGGGAGACTGGTTCAAACTTACATACGGACAAAAAATGTTGTCCCCTACTGGTTAGGTCGGTGTCAGTATAATGTGGCCAGTTGAGATAGAAGTCCTTCTATCCCCGTCTTTTCTCAATTGTTGCAATCACCTACAAATATCATAATTATTTATGGAACCCGTCGCCACAGAAGATTCTCTTTGGGAACTTATGAGGCTCTTAACTGGGGGAGAGCTTCTACACCACAAAGAACACCGCAATGTTGCAGGTGATAGTGGACCCGTTGTCCCCACATCACACCGACTAGAGTCGCAAGCGGCAAAAATCACTAGCCCGGCGGAAAAAAAACACAATAGAAATCAAAGTATTTAGCTGGAGTATCGACTTAATCAGATTTGCCTGAGCCGGGAGGCAAGGGTTGTCTGCCTGGCGTGGTGCAGCGACTTCTATGGCTGGGAAAAAGGTCGATGGGGAGTGAACACAACTGCATGGATCGGGTCGTGAGA
Organism: Elysia chlorotica; assembly: GCA_003991915.1. Lineage (NCBI taxonomy): Eukaryota > Metazoa > Mollusca > Gastropoda > Plakobranchidae > Elysia > Elysia chlorotica. The sequence goes on from RQTK01001134.1 coordinate 100,086, forward strand.
GCATCGGGACTGACTTGAACAGCACTGCTTGTGATTCTATGGCTGGGGAAAAGGTCGATGGGGAGTGAACACGACTAACTGCATGGATCGGGTCGTGAGAGCATCGGGACTGACTTGAACAGCACTGCTTGTGGCTCGAATCGCATGCGTCATTTCATATAAACTAGATCTATATAGAATGGGAGAATGATGTGAGTCCACACTAGTACAACCAAGGGAAATCAAACACTGAGCTGAGGCTGGGAGACCACCCAAGCGCCAGAGACAAGCTGCTGTCGGTAAAGACTTTATGGCGACAAATAATAGATTCACCATCTTTGATCCTTTCCCTCTAGCCCAAGCTACAACAAACTTTTCCGGTGGGTTTTTCTCCCCAACACTCACATGTTATTGTCTCAAACAGACCTGTCCATACTGTACTGCCGATTTCAATTTCCTCCATGTAATATTATGGTCAGTCATGACAAAGTTGACCAACTCAAGGACCCCCATATCATCTATTATGGTGGACAGCGTGTATGCGTATATAACTAACTAACCAAATTAATAAGTTGGTGTCCATGCCCTGGCCATATCTAGCGGTCACACTGAATGGTCAATTCCTGCCGTAGGACTTCACCAGGTGTCGATGTGAGTTTGTTCAAACAGTACATGTACTATATTTATATACACCCTAGCTTTAATTAGAACACGAAAAGAGAACATACTGACGGAAGAAGAACAAGTACATGTAATTAAAAAAAAACCAAACAACAAACATTCGCTGTGAAGAACATCAATAGAAACGATGTGCAAGATGAAACCTTCTAAGAGACTCTTCACCCGGCGCAGTGTGATCGTGACACCCTACGGAATATTTTGATCTGTCTAATCTAAAAATAGCAAACAGCGAGATAGACAATGATCGGTTTTCGACAGGTGTAAACCAAAGACGAGTGATTTAATTTGGTCTGTCGCCAGTTAAAGTTATCATGGCATGTACACAAGTCTCACCCGAAGTGTTGATTGTGTGAGGACCGAACAATGGGCTGTGGTGATTTGAACACAGAGGCTACAGTGGGCGATCAATCTGCGCTTCTCTGGAATCTCCCATAAAAAGCACAAACAATGCCGCTACTTATAAATTCTTTCTAGGATTTATATCTAGTAATTCAATCACAAATCTTGGCCTTAGGGAGCGTTTACACTTAGAGCTGTGGGAGGTGTGTCATGTCAGCGCTGCGTGTATACACGATATCACATCTTATAACCTAACCAACAGTCCTGAACTTAGAGAAACAATTGATGCACCAGTGTACCCCTTGTTTTAGCCTGTTTCACATATCAACGTGTAAACAGAGGTGGTGTACGCTCGTACGATGCGGTACAGCTTGGTAAGAACCAAAAAAAAATTTTGATTAAATCTGTGTTCTATTGTTCTCACCAGAGAAAGAGAGATTTGGAGAGACATAATCACCAACGCTATGAGGCATGGTACTTGATGATGATGATTGTTCTCACGAAGAATCTTGTGCAGAGATGGGGCACCCACTGGGATTAACATCTGGAAAGTACTGCTACCGTCTCAGCAACCTGTCCATTAATTTAGTTCAATGTTCAATGAGGGCTCACATGCGATGCAGCAACGTGAACCTTGCGGGCAAGTTCGACGCTTAAGGCTTCGTGCACGATTTTCAGCCACAGCTTACCAGCAGCACTATACTTAGCATCGCGGCTTGAAGTGTGACCGCAGCCTTAGAGCAGTTAAGTTGACGCGCATTGTGTGACTGGTGGTTATAAACGGAGGTATTATCGGGAGATATATATGGCTGATGTTAACTTCACATTCAGTTGGTGATTGATAGTTGATAATCAATAGCGAATCCTGCACACCTGTGAGCGTCTCGCCTTAGTCTCTCCCCCCACATATTGCAGCGGCTTTGTGGTCTCATGACACGCTCCCTGAGTAGATGGTACATGGGGAATTTACAATTAACTAAAATACGTTACAATGAGGATTAGTGTAGGGGTTGAGTTGAGTTGGTTTAACGTCATCTTTCTCTCTCTCTCTTTCTCTCTCATCGACTCTCCCCCCTCTCACTTATATCCACAGCAATGCACCCTACTATTTGAGTGGATGTCAGTAAATCTTCATAACTTGACTAGCCAAGTACAGGATATACCGCTCTGGGGTCCCGAAGCCGTATAAGATATTTTCTTAAGACAAACGGCCTCCTAGTGGTCGAATCCTAAAAGCCTCCATATCTCATTATCTCTCAACATCCCTCCCTCAGACCCAAAAAAAACAAAAAGTGTGTATATATGTGTATGTGTGTTTGTGGGGGTGGGGGGGTGGGGTGGGGGGGATATTGCCCCCATATACGCTTGCTCTGTGGTTCTCTCACTCCCCTTATCCCCCTATCACCATTAGCTTCCTAATTGTCTTTTTCTGCTGTAAAAACAAACTCCGTACACTGACCGTTTAGGCACAAAGCCTAGTGTTAACCCCTAGTCAACCTCAAGTGCCAATGTTGACGATTTTGGTCAGTTGGTCAAATGAAAACACACCGTGGTCGAACACACTGACTAGATCTCTCTTGTCACGCCTCATTGGGCGTCCTAATTGTGTCTGTTCTCCTCCCTCTCTCCCCCTTCCCCTTGGTGGGCGAACCTGCTTAAGTGGCAGAACGTTGGTCTCCAAATAGAGAGGTCCCCGGTTCGAAACCCACGATCAGTCAAAGATGTATTTACATGATTGTATTTCGTTCTGTACTGATTGAGTCGCTGTCAGTATAATGTGAATGGCGGATACAGGAGCCAAGGTCTCCACACACTGTCTCGTGTGAGAAAGCACAAAAATAATGAGACGTTAGTCTTGGGGCCCATCTACATATGCTGACATTGAACGTTAAACCAACCAACCAACCAACCAACCAACCAAAAACAACCAGGTGTCACTGACTATGATATAGTTTACCTTGAATACAAAGCCGAAGTAAATCACAGCTAACAAATCAAACTGGGATAGCCTAAAAATGAACTCATGGATGTCCAAAAAGAGATAAACTAAATGACGCAAACGACAAAACAACAAGAACTTTGGCAACATTTCTTCTCTCAATACAAAACACCATAAAATAAAATATCCCTAACTAAATAACTGAAAAACACAAAAATCTCGTATACATGGATAAATAACGGCGTTAACATTTTAATAAAACAGAAAAACAGAAAATTATGAAAAAATGAAGAAAAATTGTTTAAATGCATTCGGGAAAGAAGTGAAAGCAAATACTAAGATTATTAAAAAGATCACATTGGAACCACATAAAAGTTTATCTGAACATAAAAAGGGAGACGTCCCAAGAGCCGAGATAAAGCATTTTTGGTTGGACATAGAACTTCAAAAGGCATCTAACATTGGTGTGCCCCCACTTAAAAATAACGGAGCTCTTATTACCAGCCCCAAAGCTAAGGTACAAGTCTTAGATGTCCAATCCCACGAAAGCTTCAGTGAAGGCGAAAAGCACAGGCACTGATACGTTACGGCGTCTAGCATAAGTAGAGCAATGAACGATGCGACAAAAGGCATGCATGGTCTTAAGACCACACTAACTCTGGGATTGAAATAGCGGCGGAAACATTTGATAGTGCTATTTGTAGGAGAGAAGATCTCTACTATCTCCTAATCTACCAATGACAATCACATACAACGACAGGTCCCAAATTTAACGTATGTTATTTTTAAGTACTGCCACAACAGACACAGTGCGGGTATATCAGCACACGTGATATTATTATATAGCGCGAGGTCTAGTGTGAATTTGTCAGACGTTAGTCTCATAATCCGTCACCGTATATGATCCTCCCTTAAACGTTAAACTATTATAGAGATCTCCTACAAAGACATCGGGTGTCACCGTCAAGGGTCTTCCTTAACTGCTCGATCGATGGTGACAGCTGATCGCCGGGCAGGGTAGGGCCCGGTCAAGCCCTGAGATCTCAACAACCCTGAGACCGGACCGTCCAGTGACCCAACACAAGTCCCTGGGATTATGGCAACAGCTTAAGCTCACCGAGTCACTCTTCCCCTCTAGCACCGTGTCTCACGAGTCGCTGGCGGCGCCAATCGTGTAAGAGTCGAGTGTAGAACAATGCACATTGGCTCCGGCATTCCTGCCCGTCCTGTGCCAGTTGTCAGTGGCCAAGTTTCCACTGAACATAACATATCGGTAACTGTGAACACTTGGGAGATTGCTCATGTATTCTTCAGTATTGATTACATGTACTGCACAAATTATTACTATTACAGTCGTGCGTTTCTTTAGTTACATTTCTCTTAGTTATATTGTGTTGAAGTTTCAATTGAAGAGATATGCGTTTATACCTAACTTCAGTGACTGATTCTTTTTTCGACCTGTTGTACAACGTGGTGTGGTTCGTGAAACAATGTTTGTGAACTTGCCGGAGATCCTGATGTTCCAGTATTGGATACTAGTATTCTTTTTGATGTTCACTTCACAAGGAGAATAGCTGAATGTGACCTGTTTCTATTCGTGGGATTTACCGCAACCTTATAGATATCCATGGCAATACAGTATTGTCAGACTGTTCATAGTTACAAGGTTTAATAAAAATTGATTTGTCCCATGGTATGGCTACATCTCAACATCTATATTGCGTCTGTTAATCCAAGATTTATGCTGTTGTATGCAGTATTAGGTGTATTATACTATCTGTTATAGCAGTAAACTATGTTGAACCGTGCATTTTGTTCTATAAAACACTTTCAATGTAAACCTGTGTATAGTATGGCTTCTAGTTTACTATAGTCAGGGCTGTTACGGCTGTAGAGGAAGAAGCCTTTGTGTAAAGTTTTTACTTATTAGAGGAAGAAGCCTTTGTGTAAAGTTTTTACATGTAGACTGATCAACGTGTTAAACAATGGTGTGGGTTTGAATTTGATTTGGTTTTAACGTCCAACGCCAGCACTGTATAGCATAGGTGTGGTCGAAATTCTAAAAAAAGGGCATTTCCCTGTTTCTTATACCCCCTCTCTCTCCCCTTCCCTCCTTCTCTCTGTCTCTGTTTCTGTCTCTGTGTCTTTGTCTGTCTGCCTGTCTGTCTGTTTATCTGTCTTGCTCGTTGTCTCATTATGTGTGTGTCTGTCTGTTACTCTGCCGGTCTGTCTGTCTATTCTTTATCGCACCTCTCTTTCAATACAATTTCTCTCCCATACATTTGAAGAATAACGAAGTCTTTGTGTAAAGTTTGGACCTTGTACTTGGGTGTTATCGAAATTCAATCTGTTGGCGTTACAATTTACATTTTCCCACCCACCCATACGCTCTCATCCACTAACTCTCTCTTTCTCTTTCATATTCTGTCTCTTCCTCTTCTGTCTGCCATCCGTTTCTCTCTCTCTTTCTCCCTCTCTCACTTCCTCTCTCTCTCTCTCTCTCTCTCTCTCTCTCTCTCTTCTCTCTCTCTCTCTCTCTTTCTCTCTCTCTCTCTCTCTCTCTCTCTCTCTCTCTCGTCCTCTGACTCTTTGTCTCTCCCCTCAGTCCCTTCTCTCCCTGCCAATCAAAGTAAGTGATCGATGAATAAGACTGTTGTTTTCTCCCCACCTCTTTCCACCAATCGGCACACCTATCCAAGAACAAGAACGCAAACCTCCTCTCACACAGACCAGACACACACACACACACACATAACCTTTGTCCTTTCTACTGCCAATCAAGTAGCCAATTGTTGAGTGTCTAACCCGTGTTTTCCTGATCTATCACCTCCATAAATCTCCCAACCCTCTTAGCATGAGACTTCACGTACCCCTCTCTCACGGACTTTCAATCAGCATCGTTTTATTGTCTTACACAGGTTTATAAATAAACTTGTGTCTACATAGAGACACGATTTTGTGTCACTGAAAGCTGTGTTATTGACGTGAGACGTCACAAGGCACAACACGAGCTTATAATGGTCAATGGATAACTCTTGGTTTGACAAACAGCGCCATTAAAATATCGCTGGGCTCTAGTTGGCATGTCTCCGTGATATATAGGCTCATTCTGGGGTTGTCTGATCTCAATATTTCAAGGAATCGGGTTCCACTTAAAGATTACTTTGTACGTCATACTCGTGGTGTCTACGTCCTTTGTCGATAGTTGAATATGTTTTCAGTGTGTGTACTTTCTTTTGTCTGCTTTATACTTAACATAATCAGAGCATGCACTTCCCCCTTTTGTTGGTTGTAAAGCCTTTAATGTGCACTTCCTTTTATGGTTTGTTGGCACTTAAAGTAAGCGTATGTAGTTCCTTTTGTCTGGTTCTATTTGCCGATTTTGAAATATTTTTCTAGTATATCTGTGTTTATTTGCCGATTGATATTATGCACTTCCTTTTATGGTTTGCTGGCACTTAAAGAATGTCTAGCACTTTTGTCTGCTTTTATTTGACGATTATGAAATATTTTCCCAGTTTATCTATGTTTATTTGCCGATCGATATTAATTTTGCGATACATGTACATAAGTCTATCACTAAAAATATAGTGTATTTAATACATGCACACGTTAGGCTTATCCGCTTCTATCGCTCAAGGATCTTAAAATCTCAGGATAGCTGCAAAATCTTGTTCCAAAATATTTAGAGCCAAAAAGTTGTGGGTAAAAGCGCCAGCCATGGCAATTAAGAAAAAAAGCCCTTGATGGCGATCGTTTCCCCACTGAAGTAGCCGTGATTGTTGTAGCTTTGTGCTGCAGTGTTTCCCCTTGCCGCAATATTTAATGGTCTCTTGGTAATACTGAAAATATTGTTGTAACAGAAATGGGCCTCCAATTGCTCAAAAGATTGTTGCGTGCAAACCCATGGGATCCATGGTCAGGGCAAACTCATTCAACTGTTTGGGTGATGAAAGAGGGAGAGATAAAGAGAGAGAGAGAGAGAGAGAGAGAGAGAGAGAGAGAGAGAGAGAGAGAGAGAGAGAAAGTATGCCAAGTGCCCAGTGAGGATGTATACCAATGTTCCACGTTGTTTCTGTTACAAAAGCGGTTGCATCTGTGAGTACGGACCAAAATAATAAAGGCAGTCTAGTCAGTTCGTTGTGTCTATAGGTGTCAATACCGGGATAATTCCGCTAATTTGGTGCCACAGTCGGGCTTCTAAATTTTCTTCCTTGTAGTTCATGCCACCCCGAGGGAGATTTCTCGTTTCTTTCCATGACCAGCTAAGACGTTTATATCAGTGTATCAAGAACATTCATTTACACCGTTTAGTATTATGATATTATCAATGAATATTGTATTGTGTATCTGAAATATATCACAGAAATTAAGTGGCTACTTTAAGGATTTCTAAATTATAAGGTAAAGTGACTTTAGGCTTTACTTGTGTGTGAAAGTTGACCAGTGTTAGTGTTTAGCATCTTTGCGTGCTGTCAGTGCGAGATGGATACATAACAAACAGTGTCCCGCTCCAAGGATGTACCCTTCAATTCAACGGACCGGCAAGTGGAATGGACGTGCATCTGAGGATATATCTCAACACAGTCCACAAGTGTGATCTCTTCTCTGGTCACAGTTAAAACATGCCCGCTTTCTCGGTGTCTGTGTAGTTTGTTTCTGAGATGTCAGTGGTGCAATCACAAAGAAATTGACAGAATGGTGTCCACCAACTGTCATAGCTTTAAGATGCAGAATTTAGCGTGGACTATTGTCTGACTGTGGTCAAACGAAATCCGCTTCCATGGTGTCTGTGTAGCTTGTGTTTCTGGGATGTTTATGGAAAACACACAGGGCCCTTTATCAAATTAAAGGAGATTTATACGTGTTGTATATAAACATGGCGCTTGTGAAGGCGTTCAATTTTTCAACAACGCCCCCTTTGTATTATATCTTTAGCACTGATTTCTCCCTATTTTAAAAACAACAAAACAACCAAAACACCGGCTTTTACTAAGACATGGACAAAGTCTGTAGGCCAAGTCCGGTTTTTTTGTAGGTCATCCTATGTACATTACACAATGTACGTGACTTGCTAGTGTTTCTTGTGGCGACCAGACCAGTAGTGCCAGTAGGACTTACTGACCAGCCATGGAGCCCGTGTTCATACACAAGTCTCAGACTCTGGTAAGGGGTCTACACTTCTAGACCTTCATAGCGTGAGATTGGTCTCTTCCATGTAATGCTAGTTGTGCTAGTTAACCATAAAGGATATGTTGTTTGGGGTGTGCAGGATGGATCACCTACTCTAAACCACATCATCTCCAACTCCACTCTCTTCAAACATAATTTTTTTCTTCTAATTTTCCTTATATCTGATTCGTCAACAACAACAAAAAGATATTTTCTAACTTTACCTTAATTCTAATATACTAACACATACATAACCTTATATCTGATTCGTCAGCAAATAAAAAGATACTTTCTAATTCTTTCTGAATTCTAATGTACTAACACATACATAGACCCTTGATTTGTACAATATCTGTTGTATAATGACCAATCTCGTTTCTAAAATACTAAATATTTAGAGCGCTTTAGAAATGGACTAAGAAATGATACACATGAGGGGATGACAAGCTGTGTAAAGACAAGGCTACTTAAGAAGGGCGTTGCTTGATTGATTAGACGGCCACGGTATTGTGCCACAATAGTAAAGAAACCAAACACATTGCCGAGAGATGCATAACTCTATGGCCGCTAGAGTTGAGTTGAGTTGGTTGCTTAACATCCAACCTCAGCACTTTATAGGCTATGTTGTAGACAGACCCCAAGAATGACAATTCTATGTGCTGCCACTCACGAGACAAGGCGGGGAGACCTGGACACTCTAGACTTGCCCGATCCCATTATACTGACACCGACCCGACCAATGGGGTAAAAAACAACAACGCGTCGACCAGATCAGGTTTTCAACCGCGGACCCCATGCACCGGAGGTAGATGCCTTAACCCATTGCCCGCACCTGTGTTACTCTTTCACTCTGTATACACACTGTCTACTCAGCATCACGACAGATCATACTGGTTGTTTGCCATTATGTTGATGAAACGCATCTTGTTGGGCAAATTCTTGTAAAAATCAAAACACATACTTAAACTTGCTGAGAGTTTATTGAACAGTAATTTTCCTAACTTTTATTCTGTGAACAGGAGGAGTTCCTTGTGCACGACCCGCTGTTTGTGGAGTTCTTCAATGCCTTCCTGTCCCTGCCGGTAAGTTTACAGTAGATTGTTTGCTCTGTGTCCCCGTGTGTCTCTGTTTGTCCCTATGTGTCTGTCTGTGTGTCCATTTCTCTGTGTCTTTGTCGTCTGTCTATCTGACAATCTGGCTTTGTGTCTGTTCGTTTGTCTGCCTACGTCTCTGACTCTCTCTCTAGCTCTGTCTTTTGTCTGACGTTACTCTGTCTCTGTGTTATATTAATATATATTATGTTACCGTGCTGTGTGTGTCTTCCCATAGCCGACATGATTCAAAATTTAAAAACCAATGTAAATGTGATATCGTTATCATGGAATGTCATTCCGGTTGGCGTTGGTGACCATAATTATGCCCCCCCCCCCTTTCTCTAGGTCGATCACTTGACCTCCATCAAACCATCTTCCTAACCTAGATCTTTTCTCACCGTCTGCCGCTCTCTCTTTCCGTTCATCTTTCCAGTTGTAAAAATGTGTTATAAATATGTCTGGGACGATATGGCCAATAAACTTTGCTTGGTGTGTTCTGATTCAATTGATGAGGTTTAATCCTTTGCCTATTTCTCTTAAGACATCTTGCTATACATTGTTTTTTTTAAACCCCGTAAATTGAATTTAATTATACGTCAGTGATTACCCGAGCCGATCCGCTTCAATATGACCGAAAGCTTTTGATGTTTAAAAAATCATATTCTGTGCCCTCCCCCTACCCCTCTTGCTTTTTTTTTTCTTCCAGTCGTTGCCCAAACCGATCTGTTTTAATGTGGAGACAGGCGGGTTTGACGTTTGTTAACCCCTATGTTGTTTGCACCCCCCTCCCCTTTTGCTTGCCTTGCTCCCTTTTCCAAGTAGTTCCCCCGACCTAATCTGGGCGGATTTTGATTTTTCTGTACGCCTAGCCGCCCTCCCCCCCCCTTTTTCCCGCCTTTTCCCAATAGCTTTCTGAGCCAATCTACTTCAATGTGGTGACGTGGTGGAGACGAGCGGATTTTGATGTTTTTCAACCCTATGCCCCCCTTCCCCCCTCCCTGTTGATATTCCCCAGTCATTCCCGGAGCCGATCTGCTTCAACGTGGAGACGGGCGGCTTCGAGGTGGTCAGTGATGGCAAGCGGCGCCTGGCCCAGCAAATCAAGGAGGCGGTCCGATCCCAGAACCTCACGGACAAGATGTACCGGGTGACTCGAACCCACGCCTTCTCGCACATCCCACTCATCCCAATTGAGGACACGCAAGAGGGCCCCGAGACCGTCAAGATAGACACCTCCTTTGAGGTTACGGTGAGTGAGCTGGTGTGCACTATTTGTGGATGGATTGAGTTGATTTAGTTGCGTAATGTTCAACGTCAAGCTATGATGTGGACGGGCTTAAGACAATTGCACATGCTACCACACAGAGACAGTGCCCGGATACCTGGAATCCTGTCTCAGCCGGTCACATTTTTCTGACAACGACCCAACCAAAAGGGAACGAAATTGAACAAGCAAAGTTTTATCCAACCGAGGGTTTTTAACTGAGGACCTCCTAATTGGCAGACCAATGCTCTACCACTTACGCCAGTTTGCTCCCCCCACCCCCCTTCCCACTCCATTTGATGTCCATTAAGGAGTGTATGTGTAATAGCTAGATTTCAACAATTTTCAGTATACTTGTTTCCAATTTCTGTTGAGGTAGAGCCCTTGTTCTTTGACACCGAGAATAACCCTTTCATACCTTCCAATGTATGTCTTGCTGTACCATTTTAATCTACATCCAGGATTTTAATACAGTCCAATAATTAAAAGCTAACCTGGGTGTCCATCTCGTCACATGCTCCACCAGACCCTGAACAAGGACCAGGGCATCTACTGGATCAAGGCGGAGCGGCTGCCCATCTTCCTGGAGAGTGAGTACTACTTCCAGTACCGGCTGGCCAAGGTCATCTCTCAGGCCAGGATCTTCAACGACAGGGGAGAGTTCATTGTTATGAAGATAGACTTCACCACGCGGCCCAAGAAAAAGAAAGTTTCAGTAAGTAGCAGAGGAAGGAAAATTGCAGAAGAAAGGTATTTGAGCAAGGAATGAAAAGATGGGAGGAGAGTGAAAAGGAAAGTTTCTGTGAGAAACAGAGGAAGGGGAAGGAGGAAGGGGGAGTCGAGAAGCAGGAAGAATAAACAGGACGAAAGGAAGATAAAGAGGCCTGTATTATTATAAGTAAACTAAACCACCTCTTTTTCTACATGTTATTGCATTGGTCTGCCCTTGTGTTTGCCAATTTGCCAATTTTCTATGAATATTCTCTACCTCCTGTCTTTCTATAAGATGTGTATATTCCAGCGTAACATGATGATTCTATCCCAGCCATATACCCCAAGAACTCAACTCGTCGTACATTCATTCATTCATATTTAAATGAACATGAATACTCAATATAAGTATAACACCAAACCAGGTGGAGGTCCCGCCCCCCAACCTCGAGGAGATCATCATGAAGGAGATGTTTGTATCGTTCGGGGACGTACGCGGCGCTGCCAAGGAGGACTGGTTTGATCTGGCGAAGGAACAACTCAAGAACAAGGCACCCTATACGCCGCTGGGCACCATGAAACCGACTAAGAAGTCCAGTGACCAGATGGAGGATGGTTCGATGACTGCCATGGTGACCAATGCTGACGGCACCGCCTCGCCCCAGCCTGCGTCCCAGTCTCTCACAGTTCACTCCATCAACTCACTAAAGAAAAGCTCCGTGTTTCACAGCCACTTCTTTGGCGTGTACGCTCCAGGTGAGAAAATACATCTGCTCTAAGGTCGACAACTGGTCTATGTCACAGATGTGTATCACTATCAGGAGGGCTAAAGTCTTATTTTTCAGGGAATCAAAATATACAAGGAATGCAAGATAATGAAACCTAGTACAAGTTATAGATAAATAGTCTGAGGGCTCACCGAACACTTTCTGTACTACTTATTTCTCTGTGACTTTTCAGGTCTGATCGGGCCAAACGAGCATGACTAGTTAGATGTCGTCGTTTCCACCTTTTCAATGTTATAAGTAAGGCTTATGCCATAAGCAAACCCTGTGACGATTTAAAAACTACCCATCATTATTTCTTTGTGACTTGTCAGGTCTGATCGGGCCCAACGAGCATGACCCACCAGTCATTGACCATGAGAGTCTGGAGCAGCGTTTGCGCGTTGAGGTGCCCAAACCGTTCACGCCGCGCCCCAACGAGCGGATGTTCCAGTCCACCGAAATGATCCGCAAGAAGGTCAGTACCGAAATGATCCGCAAGAAGGTCAGTACAAACCCGCGGGTGCCACACTGTGTAGTGCATATCTGCTATGGAGTAAGATGTGGTGTACCTATTGGGGAAAGGCACTGAATTGTAATTTCTTGGGAGATTTTTACATTATTTTAGCAAAACAAGTTGTTTTTTTCTCAGTTCCTGTGTCTGCACAAAAATAAAAGAACTTATGACCTTTTCTTAGGCTCTGACATAAATATTAAAAAAAAATACTACCTGACACTGAATGATTTGGATGAGAAAAAAATACGAAAAATTCTTGCTGGCTGTTACTAATTTTGTCATGAGTTCACGTAAGTATTTTTAGCACATGGAACAATGTTTAGTGACACCTTTGTGTACTAACTTTTCCAGGAAAAAACCTCTGTGTAACAAGCCAGTTTGAACCTGTTATGAGAAAAGTCTATTATAACTTTTCTACTGCCTAACCTATAAAAGTTAGCTGAAACAGTCATTTTTTACTGTTTTGAAAAAGAATTTACTTGAAATTTCATTAATAACCTACCTTGCCAAACTTTGATTACACCAAAAGTTCTTACCTGCTTTGACTCTAAAGCCAGCAGATTATATATTTTTTAGAAATATATAAAATTGTAATTTGAATTTTGGTTTTGCAATAAAAAAAATTCAATCCACGATTTCAAAATTATTCTGTAGTAAATAAGTTATGGCTCACTTAGCAACTACCAATTTCCTGCGTGACGCTGAAATGTGCAGCAATCAGGGGCATTCAGATACAAGTTGACATTTTGACTTTTAGAGTAAACTATAGTGTGTCAAAGAGAATCAAAATTATTTGAAAAATTTTTAAACAATCACAACATATATAATATATATATAAGGGGATGGGTGCCCATGGAAACACTTATTGTGTGTAAATATGTAAGTAAAAGATCGATTATTTTTATTACCCAGACCTTAAACTACTTTAGCACTTTTCCTTATTTGTGCTAAAAACTATAGTATATAATAAATATTTTAGCGACTTGTGACTGGTCGCCTCACAAATGTTGTTCTTGACCAAAACATGTTCCTCTCCCACCATGCAGGTGACCCCTGACCCCAGGGCAGACGAGTACATGGTTCCTGCAGGCTTGGCTGTCTACGTCCGTCCAAAGCAAGACCTCTCCAACATCGACGCCGAGTCTGGCATTGGGGAGATGGAGGAGAAGGAGGAGGACTTTGAGAAGCGCATGAATGAGCAGCCCATCATCGACATGATCTACACGGACGGGAGCTGGGAGAAGGATGGGGGCCACATCGTGCTTCAGTCTCTGGACGATCTGGGCTCGGTAATCGTTGGCGCCGTCATGAAGAAAACCATCGCGGACATCCTTGAGATAGACGAGGCGAAAATCGTAATGGACCCGACGGTGAGCAGCATCTACCCGAGCCAGGACCTCACCTGCGTCTCTGTGCCTGACCTTGACCTTTGCATCGTGATGCCCCCCAGGCCCAACCTGACCAAGCCGAACCCCGAGGCTGTCGCCAAGGAGGAAGGTCTGAACATGCCTGGGGTGGACAGCAAAATCCAGGGTTTGAGTGTGGATCCTCCCAGCTTGTCCCAGAGTCCCATGCTCTTCCCACCCAGAGTCCAGTCAGAGGTGACAGCCAGCCAGGCGAGTTCTCTCCCCTCCAAAGAGCCGGTGCACGTCAAGTGGGACAAGCCGATGAAGCCGCCAGCCGAGGAGGAGAGTGACGCAGATTCCCTGCTGGACAGTGATGAAGACTTTGAGGAGCGGGACAGTCACTTCCGCCGCAACAAGAACAAGTGGCACCGTCTTAGCAGCTGGAAGGGCATCCAGGCGTTCCGCGAGTTTCTGTCAGGAACATCTGGGGAGAAGTACTGGCACCTGTGGATAGACATAGACAAGGGTCGGCTCATACACAGTGAGGAGGACAAGCAGAGGTGAGGTTGTGGGAGGGAGGGAGAGAGGTACCGGTATGCATAGAGAGAGAAAAAGGCGAACAGACAGACGAACAAACAGACCGACCGGCAGGCAGAGTGAAAAATAGAGATTTGACCAGCCACCCCAACTACTTTAGGTGTCATGTGATGAGCGTTCATTTGTTTTTTTTTTATAGTCAAACGTCATGAACTAGGTTAACTTTTGTACAAGCTTTAAGACATATGTCTGACAGTTTTAACATACAGCGAGACAAAGACTGAAGGGATACCAGAATTCCTGTGACATTACCCTCACGTGAACCAAACCATTGAGAATTAAGGAGGTCTTATTTGGGATTTAAAATTGTGTGTTCTATCTAGAGTTTCTCTCCTCTGTCCAGATACATCATGTACATGAGGAACACTTATCACAGGAAGGGCGCACCGTTTGAGCTCTCATTGGAGGACAAGAAGAAACTTGGACTGGAGAGTCTGGCGGGCTGGATTCCAGAGTACCTGTCTCAGATACACGCCAAGATACTGGAGCCTCTAGTGCTCTACTGGTGAGCGATAAGATTAAACTAATGTCCAGAGTACCTGTCTCAGATACACGCCAAGATACTGGAGCCTCTAGTGCTCTACTGGTGAGCGATGAGATTAAACTAATGTCCAGAGTACCTGTCTCAGATACACGCCAAGATACTGGAGCCTCTAGTGCTCTACTGGTGAGCGATAAGATTAAACTAATGTCCAGAGTACCTGTCTCAGATACTCAGATACACGCCAAGATACTGGAGCCTCTAGTGCTCTACTGGTGAGCGATAAGATTAAACTAATGTCCAGAGTACCTGTCTCAGATACACGCCAAGATACTGGAGCCTCTAGTGCTCTACTGGTGAGCGATAAGATTAAACTAATGTCCAGAGTACCTGTCTCAGATACACGCCAAGATACTGGAGCCTCTAGTGCTCTACTGGTGAGCGATAAGATTAAACTAATGTCCAGAGTACCTGTCTCAGATACACGCCAAGATACTGGAGCCTCTAGTGCTCTACTGGTGAGCGATAAGATTAAACTAATGTCCAGAGTACCTGTCTCAGATACTCAGATACACGCCAAGATACTGGAGCCTCTAGTGCTCTACTGGTGAGCGATAAGATTAAACTAATGTCCAGAGTACCTGTCTCAGATACACGCCAAGATACTGGAGCCTCTAGTGCTCTACTGGTGAGCGATAAGATTAAACTAATGTCCAGAGTACCTGTCTCAGATACTCAGATACACGCCAAGATACTGGAGCCTCTAGTGCTCTACTGGTAAGCGATGAGATTAAACTAATGTCCAGAGTACCTGTCTCAGATACATGCCAAGACACTGGAGCCTCTAGTGCTCTACTGGTAAGCGATGAGATTAAACTAATGTCCAGAGTACCTGTCTCAGATACATGCCAAGACACTGGAGCCTCTAGTGCTCTACTGGTAAGCGATGAGATTAAACTAATGTCCAGAGTACCTGTCTCAGATACACGCCAAGATACTGGAGCCTCTAGAGAAATCTGATAAAACTAGGTAACTCTTACACCGTAGAAAGTAGTGTATGTCAATTTTTAGATATTTTATTTTCTCACATTAATAATAATGAAAGACTTTATTTCCCAAGGCACATCATAATACAGGAGTAGGTTTTGTGTTTATGGTGAAAAATTGTAAAGAAAACGTTTCTAAAAAGTATCTGCTTACAAGGCTAGTGTAGAAAGAAGAGCTGTGTGTGGGTGTCTCTGTGTAAACAATTTTATTTTTCCCTTGATCATTGAAAGACTGTTCCCTCCTAGGGCTCCGAGGTACAGGTTGGCCGGCTACTCACAGGCGCTGCTTTGTCTTTGTTGGGGGGCTGGGGGGGCTTCAGACCTAGGTACTTGGCTGAGGGCGTATGGATCAGTCTCCTGATTGTGTCCGCGCCATAGACCCGCTGGTTCCCCACCATGGGAGATGTGTGGAACGGTGGCTCTCGCGGTTTGAAGGCGTCAGGGATGGAAGGTTTCTGTTGTACAGTAGGAGGTTAGTGGAGCAAGTTAAACCAACAGAGAATCATTAGAAATTTGGTAAACAACTTGTGACAATCCAATGCTGACCCCCATTTGAAATATTTTAGACTTTAAGCTCATATCTATTTAAGCTTATATCTGATCATTGAACAACCCATCAGATGTAATAGCCATAAAGACAGACTGATAGACAGACAGTCAGACTCATACACAGACAACAGACAGACTGACAAACAGACCAACAGACTGAACCCTCAAGCTCAGGTCCAGGGATGATTCTCGAACTGCAAGACTTGGGCCTTTGAGAAGGACAAACAGGCAGACAAACAGACAGACAGTGAGGCTGACAGACAGATAGACAATCAGACAGACAGACAGAAAGAGACAGAGAGACAGAGAGAAAGGCAGACAGACAGACAGACAGTGAGACTGACAAACAGATAGACAATCAGACAGACAGACAGACAGGCAGACAGACAAACAGTGAGACAGACAGACAGTCAAAAGACATTCAGACAAACATACAGACAGACAAACCAAACAGACTGACCCTCTCGAGCTCAGGTCCAGAGCTGATCCTCGGACAGCAAGACTTGGGCCTGAGAGGTAACAGTGGCGCCGTCTGGGGGAAAGGGTCGCTCTCTCGAGGGGGCTGGCACGCCATCATATCGTTGTACTCCTTGTACTTCTCTGGGTGTGCCCGCATCAGATTCCTCAGCAGGTACCTCGGAGCCCTAGGAGGGAACAGTCTTTCAATGATCAAGGGAAAAATAAAATAGTGTAGAAAGAAGAGCTGTGTGTGGGTGTCTCTGTGTAAACAATTTTATTTTTCCCTTGATCATTGAAAGACTGTTCCCTCCTAGGGCTCCGAGGTACCTGCTGAGGAATCTGATGCGGGCACACCCAGAGAAGTACAAGGAGTACAACGATATGATGGCGTGCCAGCCCCCTCGAGAGAGCGACCCTTTCCCTCAGACGGCGCCACTGTTACCTCTCAGGCCCAAGTCTTGCTGTCCGAGGATCAGCTCTGGACCTGAGCTCGAGAGGGTCAGTCTGTTTGGTTTGTCTGTCTGTATGTTTGTCTGTATGTTTTTTGACTGTCTGTCTGTCTCTCTGTCTGTCTGTCTGTCTGTCTCTCTGTCTGTCTGTCTGAATGTCTTCTGATTGTCTGTTTGTCTGTCTGTCTGTCTGAATGTCTTCTGATTGTCTGTTTGTCTGTCTCTCTGAATGTCTTCTGATTGTCTGTCTGTCTGTCTGAATCTCTCTGTCTGCTTGTCTTCTGTCTGTCTGTCTGTCTGTCTGTCCTTCTCAAAGGCCCAAGTCTTGCAGTTCGAGAATCATCCCTGGACCTGAGCTTGAGGGTTCAGTCTGTTGGTCTATTACATCTGATGGGTTGTTCAATGATCAGATATAAGCTTAAATAGATATGAGCTTAAAGTCTAAAATATTTCAAATGGGGGTCAGCATTGGATTGTCACAAGTTGTTTACCAAATTTCTAATGATTCTCTGTTGGTTTAACTTGCTCCACTAACCTCCTACTGTACAACAGAAACCTTCCATCCCTGACGCCTTCAAACCGCGAGAGCCACCGTTCCACACATCTCCCATGGTGGGGAACCAGCGGGTCTATGGCGCGGACACAATCAGGAGACTGATCCATACGCCCTCAGCCAAGTACCTAGGTCTGAAGCCCCCCCAGCCCCCCAACAAAGACAAAGCAGCGCCTGTGAGTAGCCGGCCAACCTCGTCAGTCGGCGCTTCGGCACCTGGTCGCTCGGCCAGGCGGCACTCAACGCGCGGCTCTCTCACCTTTGTGGAGCCCTCAGCCCAGGACACGAGTGTGGCCGGAGATAAAGGGGTGACGGGCAGTCCCAGCAGCAACATCGGCAGCAAGTCCAACGTCCAGCGGGAGGAGTCGTTCATCGGGAAGATGCGAGGCCCCGTGTCCTCGGATACGGGCGGTTTGGGCCCCAAGTCTTCGTCTGACTACGCTGTGTCTGGCCAGGGTTTCGGCAAGCGCCAGAAGCGATCATGTCTCAGTCGGAACCTTGACCACATCCTTGGAGAGCCTAAGTAAGGCTGCATGCACTATGAAAAAAGAAATATGTGCAGGGATACTATAAAGATAACACAATTTTAGGTTTTGAAAGTACAGATAAAGTTTTGCCTTTATTAGCTTCATCAGATTATGTTCATTTAACTGGTCTATAATATTATGTTTCATAACTGTTGCTGTTGATCCTTTTTCCTCTTTTCCTCTAAATAATATTCTTTGCCTTCAAACCCTTCTCTCATTTCTTCTTTTCTTCATGCTTATATTGATCCTTCTTCTTTCCTCCATTTCCTCAGTTCCTCTTTTGTTTTTATATGTTCAGTTCAAACCTCCTTTTATTTTTCTCCTCCTATTTCTTAAGAAATTACTTTTTTTTTTACTTCATTTTACACCTCCGATTGTATACTACTGTGCATTTAGTTTTGTTCCAGTTTTAATTTGCTATTCATGTTTTGACCAATGTAAAAAAAATGCTGCTCTGATCATTTTTCTAAAGAAACAATCTTTTCATTACAAAGTGCCATACTCAGGCTAAAGCTTTACACTTTTCACATATATTTCTCTTCATCTTATTATTTATCCGTCTACCAATTCACTTTCCAACCAGTATTGAGTCCAACTGGCATTTTTTTCTAGCAGAGACATTGAATATTTCTCTCTGACTTAAACATCTTCTAGTTTTCTTGAAGGGATCCTATGATTTAGCTGGCAAAAAACTTCACTTGCAGTAAGTCTATCTAGTATTGTTTCCCTTTCTTCTCTTGTTTCCTCAGACTAAGTTTGACTGGGCTCATTGTTCTCAAGCCCGGCTTTATCTCCCTTCCTCTAATTGCTTTTATCTCCCTTTCTTTCATTGTTTCAATCTTCCTTTCTCCCATTATCTCTATCTTCCATTTCTCCTATTATATCTATAACTCCCTTTCTGCCCTTATGTGTATATCCCTTCCCTCCCTTTAATCTCAATCTCACTTTGTCCCCTTCCCCCTTCCGCCAACCCCACCCATTGTTGCCACAGGGGCCAAGACAGGCCGTCGTCGTCATCATACCCCAGCCTGGGCGCTGTGAGCAAGCCCAAGGACCTGGTCTCCCCCATGCTGAGGATTGTGGACACCAAGCAGGACAACAAGAGCAGGCGCGTTCGATCAGCGCCAGCGCCAGAGTGAGTAGACCTGGGGGGCAGGCAGGAAGATGCACCACTGGCTCAGTCAGTTAATCTCTTCCGGTGACGCCACACAAGTGTTGTTTGCATTTTGCATAGATATGCTATGGTGCCAGCACATCGTTGCATTAAATTGTGGGGCGCTCTTGAAAATGTATAGACTCAAATACATGAAGGGTCAAGGGGAAATCGTGGATTGAAGGAAATCCTTTTTTTTAATGTGTCTAGCAAATGTTTTAAAATTTCTTGTCCCCCCAAAGAACATAAATTAATAATAAACATATTTCTTCTTGTTGTTTTATACAGTATGGTCCATCTATTAACGACCATGCTTAGTAGCATTGGTCCCTCCACATTTATTGATCCCTTTTTGCTTTTGATGCCTTGAATGCTTTCCCTACTTGTCTCTTTATTATTTTTTGTAGTTATATTTTCCCCTTAGGAGTTTCCCTTTGTTTATACTAGTTGTAAAAATATGTTTAGGCTTTCCTCTTGTCATCACATGTTCAAAGAAGATTGCTTGGCGTCTTCAAATTCTTTTTTCAAATGATCTTATTGTGTTAACTTTCTGTCATACTGTTTTAATAGGCATCTTGACCACGACATCCCAAACATTCTTCTAAGGAAGCACATTTTGGCTGCCTCCAGTTTTTCCTGTGGCTATGGTAACTAAATCTCCCCACTGTGCCTGTTTCCCAGACTGGTGAAGGGCAGCAACGCGAGCACGTTCTACAGACAAGACTCACAGAGCTCCAGCCAGAAGTGTCCCGCGGACCTGTCCTCTGTTGGGGAGGCAGACAGCTCAGACCCGACCGCCGAGCCAGGGGAGGCAATCCCTGTGGTGCCGATCCAGGACTGCGACTTCATGGGCAGCAAGCGGCTCGAGTTCCTGTTGCAGGCGCTGCACCACGAGAACGACGCCGGGAGATCGCTGCGCAAATACATCGAGAAAAGCGGGCGTCAGGTGAGTGTGTGTTGAAAAGGAGGGGGGAGAGTAAACAGTTGGTGGTGGCTGTGTGGCTCAAGGAGACAACATGCCCTCAGAATAAAGTTCTATCTATCTGTCTACTTGGTATCTAATGTGCTAGAACTTTGTTATTTTCCAGTCCTGATAGTTTATCAGTGGCTGTTGCTGCCATTGTCTATCATTTTGAGCTAGACCAAAGAGAAAATCAAAATTGATTCAGGCATCCCCAGTAGCATAAGCAGTAGCATTAGACTGGTTTATAGGAAAATCCATCTTGACATATATTTTATTGATTAAATAGCCTATTGCCATGGACAAAAATAAAATTTTTCTGGAAAAACTAACAAGAATCTCAGTGTTTCCAGACTCCAAACAGGCTTATAATGTTCCATTATGAGCTGCCAGGGTCTTGTTTCTGATCTTACCTCACACACCCACATGTGCCATATTGCCTTGATAGAAACGTTATTTGTGAATGAAACATCAAAGCTATGTTATCTTAGGTAAGCGTTGATCACATGAAAAGAACAGTAAGAAATTCGCGATAGGTGATCAAAAGCTAAGAAAACGCAGATGAATGAACAAAGTTTCATAGGGAAGCTTAGAGAATAAAGTAGGTAGGGGTAGGATAGAGAGACAGATAGAGGGAAAGAGTGATAAAGTAAGATAAAGTGTCTGCTATTATTTAAAAAAAAATAATTTTTACTCCAAATGGCTAAATCTGAAAAGAATGTCTGGACAAAAAAATATGGTTAATAAATGTGTTTTCTTTGTTTTTATTTCCAGGACTGGATAAACAATCTTGATTTCTGGGAGAAAGTACAGCAATACCGCAAACTTTTTTACAAGGACAAGTTGGACTTGTTCCTCATTTCTTGGCAAGCCAAGGTACGCACCAGTCATAACATATCACAAGCTATCCACCACTTATCACTTCTTCCTGTGTAGGCTTTCATCACCTTTCTTTTTTTTTTTCATTATCATTTAATTTCTTAGGAGTCATAACGATAACCATCAATCACCTAACACTTATTCTAATGTAGACTGTCATTACTGTTATTTAAAAAAAAATTTTTTAATGACCATTTCATTTAGGTCAAAAGTTGTAATACCAGCGGTTATTCCAAAATTAGTTTTTTATTTAAACAAAATTTTCATATCCAACATCCAGTGTGTTACTATAGCTTCCTAAAATCTACAAGTTGCAGCATCCTCACTCTCGATACTTGGTGCTTGATCCTGCCAGTGGTGGAGATCTCTGACCTGTTCTCTTAATTGTACCTTTTTTTTTACGGAGAATAAGTCTTGAAAGAAATTAGTACAAACACTATTTAACCCTAACCCTTATTCTCTTTGTGGGCCCCCACTTTTTGAAAGGTTAAAAGGGATGTTTGAGAAATACACTCAATTTCAATGGAGTAATACTAAAATTGCAAAGAAAAATTCTTGTTTTAGGTATTTTACTTCATTTAAAAAAAAATCTTTGTCTTTTTTTTCGACCCTCACAAAATACAATTAAGGTTTATTATAATGTAAACCATCTGTAACCCCATTATAAAGCATCCTATCATTGACTTCCCTCAGGTCATCAGTGCCCAGTGCATCGTGGAGGGCGCTGAGAAGCCGATTGGTGTGTCAGAGAGCGTGGAGCTACAGATCCTGGAGAGGCTGAGCCCAGCCTACGAGTGTCTGTTTGACGAGGCCGAGGAGCACGCGCTCAAGAAGCTGTTCGAAGCGTTCCAGCTCTACCTGAGCCAGGACGTGAAGACCTACTGCAAGGTGGAGCGCTCATCCATCACGCGCCGCCTCGAGACCAAGAACACCTACATCCTCAACCTACAGAAGAAGGGAATCATAAAGGAAGTGAGTACAGTAGGGGAATGAGTGGGTATATTTTTACATAAGATAAAAAAAAGAAAAAAGAATACAGGCAACCAAAAAGCTTCTGTTTTTTAGAATAATAATAATACACAGCATTTGCAAAGCATCACCACCTATTGAAGCTGTCTCTATGCATTATAAATCATATTATTTTAAAAAAATCAACAGAACACAAACATAATTAACAAAAATCTAAAGAGAGAAAATGCACCAAAAAACACACATTCATGTTGCAGTACTAAAACTACTTTTTAAAATGCGATAGTGAAGTGTATTTGAGAAATAAAGTGTTAAAAAAAAGAAAACCTTACTATTCCATCTTTTTGTTTTGTGTCGCCAGAGACCTCTTACACCGGACGACCCCATGGCCGGTTATGTCGACCCGGTGTATGACGAGTCCATCCTGGAGAAAATCCCAGAGAAGTTCCGCGACTGGACCCTCGACAAACTCCTGCACAGCCGCATCGAGCTTGAGCATTTTCGTCTGTTCCTGGCCGAGAACTACGCGGAGGTCGATCTCAAGGTCAGATTTTATCACAACTCATGGCGCTCCAAGAGCGGCAATTTAGTTGAGCTTGGTCGAGGCGCGTGCTGCGGTAATTCAGTTATCTAAATGGGAGTCACGAGATGTCACTTCACCTCTCCTTTAACGGCGGAGCTAAGGTCTGTTATGAATTTAGTGCCCTCTTAACTAGTGCTCTAGATAAGTGATTAACAATTTCATAGGAAAAAAATCCCCCCAAAACCTAAACTCCCTTTAAACAACAACATTTGTTTCAGTTTAATAGATATGCATGTCTAGATAAGGTATAATAAGTAAAATGAATGGCATTTAAATGCTTTAACTTAACTTTAAATATTGAACGTTCGCGTCAATTGAGCTTAATAAAAAAGTGTCATGTGTATCCATACTGACAATCTTTGCTGTTCTTTTTCTCTTGTCGATAGGTCTACTTATGTCGAGATAAGGGGAGGTCTGAAAAAGATAAGCCTTTTAAAAATAAAAAAGTAATCTTTCAACTACATTGCGAATACCGCAGGCTCTCTTCTGTGGCTTTTGGATATCTTGGTGACTGTTTTTAGTGCTTTGTTCTCTAAGCACGCCACATCATCAGTCATTGGTTTGCACTATGAGAGAGCTACACGAACTTGGCGAAATTTGTCATTGAGACTGTTGAATTCATGTTCAATCTCATAGGCGCTCTCCAAAATAAATGGGTTATTGTTGCATGTTTGTGTCTGTTTGATTATTGTGAATGTGAGTTAGCGTAAATGCCTGTTTGTAAAATAATACTTGTGGCAGTGGTTGTCTACAAAGGAACAGCTATGGTAGGCCTGGGGAATAGTTTGTGTTTGTTTAAAAGACAATTTAGACTTGAAGCCACATGTCCAGCTCCGAGTATAAGGTCAACATGCTAGATGTCTCTTTATGTTAACTGTTTAGTGTAACTGGTGATGTCCTCTGGGCTTTCACTGAACACAAAGCAACCTTATCTTCTCTTGTGTATTCAAGAACAGACTCCAGTTGCTGCCATATTTTTAACTAACCTGCCCAAACCTGTGAGGCTGACTTCTGGTTTTCTGTACATAGATCTAAGGCATTGGTCTCCTGTTCAAGAAGCTTGTGGTGTTTCAAAACGACTCAGAGGAGAATATGCAGATAGGGAGGAGCGATAAATCTGATGGTATCTGCAGAAAAAGGGGTCAAACGACAATTTAAAAAGTTTGCATCCTGTTTGGTGTCGCCGCCTCTCTCCTGAAATGCTTGACTTCTCTCGCTGGTACCCTCAACAGTTCTATTGTCCAAGGGACCAATTAAAGCTGCAAGCATTTGCAGCCTTGGTGTCAAGCACGAAATGCTAAGATAAATCCCTTTTTGACCCTACAAGTCTAGCACTTTGCATAGGAAGTCAGAGTCTCCATTCAGGATCGGAATACTTTGATGTCTCTACCTTGTAACTCAAGTTTCATGGGCGCTCTATACTGCCATTCAACGATAAAAATATCAATTATGTTGATATGAGTGGTCTTCATGGAAACAATAGACATGTATACAGCATTTGAAATTCATTACATGTATTTAAGGACAAAATAGATAAATGAAATGGAGGATAAAAAAAAGTTCATTGGCAATTTAGGTATTATAATGTTTCTTTGCCTATAGCAACTTTGAAATAAGAATCATAAATACACATTTTTTCCCAATATTAAAAGATATTTTTAACTGTATATTTATGTTATTACCACACATATATAGTGAAGCGTATTTGAAAAATAAAGTGTTGAAGAAAGAAAACATTACGTAAAAATATCCTCGCTTTTTGTAGCGCCGTGAGCATGAGGTCTGGCACTCTTGTTTTTCTACCGTCGATCACTTTAGATTGGTTTATAAATTCAAATAGATGGCAAGACAGAAATGGCAGATACCTGTCAGTTAAAAAAAAATTTACTTAGATATCCATTTAATTTGTCAGTATTTTTCTGTAACAGGCAATTAAACAGTTCATTAAAAACTGCAGTATTAATATAAATGTATCACCACTGAATCTTATAGATACTTCACAATATGCTGTACCTATTGCTTTTAATATAAAATCAGAGCAGGGCCTAATAATTATTTAGCTCTGTTGTCTTATTGTTAAAAAATATGTATGCATACTTTAAAAAAGTGCATATACGTCTTTTTTTCATAACATGGCAGAACTTCTTCTTCATTCACAGCTGAAACTTTAGGTTTCAAAACTCTCAAGCTTTTTACAAGTTATTTTTAACAGTGTCCAGTTTTTTAGAGTTCTCGATGGTACTAGAAAGTTTATTCCACTGTCTTAACACTAATGGAATAAATGAATATAAATGTGAATCACCTACAATCATAAAGATAGCAGCTGAGTATTTGTTTCAATGTTTAGTTCACCAATACTTATATGTGAAGATTGCTCCTTGCTAACCAGTGAATTTGTCTCCCCTCTGCAGTGCTGGATGGACATCGAGACATGGCGACGGACCCCCCACGAGGAGGACCGCAAGAGGGACCAGCGCGCTCGCGACATAAAGAAGAACTACCTGAACAAGAAGTATTTCTTCGGCCCTAGCAGCCCGGCTGGCAAGGAAGGGCAGAACAAGGTGGGTGAGCTGCAACTTCTTCAGTGTAAATCTTATGGTCAACGTTCCCTTTCATTCATTGGTTCCAAGACCTGGAATCATTATCTTCCTTATTATTCAGTACTGGTACACTTTGTTGAGAGTGAGGAAGGTTTTTAAGAAATAATAGAAACACCATTTGTTTGTAACTGCTTTTTTTTAGATTATAATATATACCATCATATATTTTTTTAGGGCAGGCGGTCTTTGTGCTATGGAAGTCGATAATTTAGAATAGAGCCACCTAGGCCAACCAAACAGTAACATAACACTACAACACCACAAATCTTGACATAGACCCCTGAATATGTTTTCCTGTCTACCCTAGACTAACTAACCTAACGATTATCACGATGCTATTCTAGCACAAGTCTCATCAGTCCCCTGATAATTCTCCGCACCCCTCCATGCAGGTGATGGAGCTGGGAGGCGGCTGGGGCAAGTTTCTGGAGGACAAGCCCCACAGCCGCTCCATCCTGGAGGCTCAGAAGTACGTACGCGAACGCCTCGAGAAGAAGCACCTGCTTTGGTTTCTGGCCAGCAAAGAGTTCCAGGAGCGCCAGAGCCCCAAGCTCAGCGTCTCAGACTCGGCCGACGACGTGGTCACCCAGAAACGCAAACGCACGGCTGCTGTGCTCAAGGTATTCCGCTCGCAGGAGCAGCGATTCTATGAGATGATTGGTCGAAAACCTCCGCTGTTACCGCGAACATCCACTCTCGTCCTGCCGCCCATAGGGCAGCGCTTTGGCCTCATCAGGAGCTTAAGCATGAAAGGGGCAGGGGGGGAACAAGTCGATGTTGATAGCGTTGGTTCGAAAACCGAAACAACAGGATCATCTAGCGAGTTGCCCGACTCGAAGTCGGATACTGAGACCATGTCCAGTGAAGCGATGATTGCTGTGTTACTAAAGGTAGTAGTTGTTTCTCTTACATGGCCTGGTTTGCCACCCAAGTTGCAAGTTCTGTTTCAAGGTTGGTTTCTCATTTTTTAAATCTTTTCAACAAGTTGAAACATGTTGCGTCTTTATCAAGCAATGAAGTTTTATAAATCTTGTTTTAATTTCTACACAAACTAGATAAAATCCACAGAAGGAATAAATGCAGAGTGCTTTCCTTAATCTCGCAATATTCCAGCTTTACAAGGTAACCGCTTTCTAGTTATTCTATGTTGCCGTTGCAACACCCCACTAATAAATTTTATAGGACTATCGGTATCTCCGTTCATGGTATCTATTGAATTGACTTGCCCCTTATTTCCAGAGGTCTTTCGTGCAGACCTTTCTAATGAATGGAGATAATGTTTCTGTCAATGCTAGTCTGTGTCAACCATCCAAAATATTCCTCCTTCTTCTCACTCAAACATTGAAGTAACTATGGCTGCTATTCTTTTAGCAGACTCTGCCAGTTAGTTCCATTAAAAGTATTGTTTGTCTGTCTGTCTGTTTGTCTGTCTGTCTGTCTGTCTGTCTGTCTGTCTGTCTGTCTGTCTGTCTGTCTGTCTGTCTCTCTCTCTCATTCTGTCTCTCTCTCTCTCTCTCTCTCTCTCTCTCTCTCTCTCTCTTATTCCCCCTCTCTCTCTCTCTCTCTATCTCTCTCTCTCTCTCTCTCTCTCTCTCTCTCTCTCTCTCTCTCTCTCTCTCTCTCTCTCTCTCTCTCTCTCTCTCTCTCTCTCTCTTTCTCCTTCTCTCTCCATATATTAATTATTTTTGTTTTTAAAGTTCTCTACACAAACAACCATATCTTCTTTCCATTACATACCTTTTTCACATGGCACAATTTTCTCTTTATGAATTTGAAATAATTCTATACCTTGGCCTTTTGTTTTATTACTATCATGTTTTTTTTTTTGTTTTTTTTAAAGTTTCTCGTTTTTCCCTTTTTGTTTCAAAATTCAGTGCATTAGCATCTTTTCTGGATTTATTTATTTGTTTCCTGATAGTAAGTGTACATTAAATTAATAAGTGAAGAAAGTCTTAAGCAGTTTTGATGTGAAATATTTAAATGTTAAACTATTGGTGGTCGGAAACTCTCTTAAGACATGTGTAGTCACATTGTTTTAAGTAGTGGAATGTAAAATTGACCACCATCAACCACTACCACGAAAGTCTTGCTAATACTGTGCCTCGCTAGTTTTTCTTGCTTTGAGGGAAAAGTTAAG
This sequence comes from Elysia chlorotica, assembly GCA_003991915.1. NCBI lineage: Eukaryota > Metazoa > Mollusca > Gastropoda > Plakobranchidae > Elysia > Elysia chlorotica. Next base: position 127,835 of record RQTK01001134.1, read on the forward strand.
GATCCATAAAATCAGGAATATCTAAAGACCAAGTGATGAAACACAATAACTACTTCATATCATTATCAAATAGTCTCTTTGAGACTTAAACTTCTCCCTATCTGCAGTGCATAAAGTGCTTTAATTGAAAAAGAAAAGAAAAAAATTCAAAACAATGTTACAATTTACATGATATCCCTGTAGACATCTCAGCAATGTTTTAATGTTGCACATACACATATAATTACAAAAACAAAAGAGTTTTTATTGATTATCTCAAAAGTAGCCAAAATGACGTTTGCCGAAATTGTAGCACATTGACAGTATGCAAATCTTCTAATTCTGTACATTTTGTTCTTGAATTTATAAAGTATATAACAAATTACTATGACCATATCATATTTCACACCCTGTGAAATGTTTATCTTTATGCAAGAAAGTTCTGTTAACATGAAACAATATTCAAAGCTATAAATGCTGATGACAAACACTAAGTGAAGATTGATCTCTGTGTATCAGAAGAAAACAGAGAGCGGACCGCTTGATGAGGCCATGATTCATACACCCCTGGTAAGTACTTAAGTCACACTGTGCACGGCACATGTGGTACGGCACAAGTAAGTACTGTATTCCTCAGTTGGTCAGTTGACCAATCCGTTAAGTACTCTTGTCACTCTGTACTCAGCATGCGGCACAGCACAGGTTAGTACATGTACTGTATTTAGTTGGTCAGTGCAGACCAGCTCTGGCTTTTACAGCTGGACGGGATGCAGAGAAAAGAGAAAACCAAGGGTGATTTGGGTTAAAGCCATTCACGTTTTAAAATTTCCTGTGATTTTTTTACCCTTAACTTTTATGCTGTAATGTACATTAAGTTTGTTCGAAAATGAATTCTAAAAAAATGTTGATATAGTGTAGATAGACTTAAGCCTGGTGGTGCTTGCTAGACTTTAGCTTTTATTATCATGTTTACCTGTGTAGATTCCATTAGTAATAATCTATTGGAGGAGATGTAGGGAAAAAAGAAACAGCAACAGAAGAAGATATGACAATATTGTTTAGATTGCTTTGTTTATCTTTTGAATTCTATATTAAATATTGAACTATAATTATGATTCTACCGTTGAGATTTCCTGTAAGCATGAAAGAGAATTGGTTCTTCGTTATTGTTCTTCAATTTTGTTTGTTTTTAATTATTTTCGCAATATCAATTTTTTTCCTAATCATGAAAATATTGGCAGTTCAAGTTGATTTAATTTATATGATACTTTTGCTATACTTAAAATTTCAATTCTTTATAATGACTTATTGAAAATTGTTAAATTGCATCAGAACCACCTCCATCATTATTATAACCATAAACATGCTTATTTAGTTAGATATTTTTACATGTTACTATATATATTGCTTTTTTTAAAGCTTTCAATACCCCATTTTCATATATATATTATATAAACTTTCAAATATATGTCTTAGTCGTCAGAAGCATTTTGATATAGTTACTGCAGATACATTCCCTCTCTCTCTATCTCTCTCCCTTTTCATTCTCCCACTACTCCATCTCCCTCTGTCTTTACAAGACTTACTTTCTTCTCTTAGCTGACTTAACATACTTTCCTCTGACTGCTACCATTTTCTGATAAGATTTGTCTTTCATGCTTAGCCCCGCCTCCCACTGTATTTCTGACGAGAGTTATTCCTCTTCTCCTCCCCCTCAGCTCCTGGAGAGCCGCTGGGTGACCTCAGCCAAGGAGATCAACTGTTTCCGGCAGGCGCTGAGGAACCCCTTGACCTGTGAACTCTTCCAACAGTTTGTGTCGTTGCAGGGCGAAAACCTGGAGAATGACGTTTTGTTTTGGCTTGAAGTCCAGAAATACAAGGTACGTCACTCGGACGTCATTAGGTTGGGGTTACAATCTATGTAGAACAAGCCACAAGCAAATTGTCTATAAAAAATGGGCTTTTCATAAGTGTTCATAGCGTTTAACTTTAAAAGTACCTAGCCTTTTTTTTAGAAGACTTGGAATTAAGACTAAGTCTAATCACACAGGTTATAAATTTGATGGTCACATTTTAAAACGACACATAAGAAATGAAGACAAAATTAGATTGAGAGCAATACTGGCAGAAGGTTATGGGAGAGCAGAATGAGTTTCTCTGGTCTCCAACATGCTGATAGTGCTTCTCACATCCTCTAACAGTTTGGGCCATGGGGTGACGTTATTGTCACAAAGCTAGAAGGATAGCATATGTCAGAGATATATTATAATTTATTAACATATAAATAATTTCCTATCGTTGAGTTTGTAAGATCATTATCTATCTCATGGTGAAGTTAAACAGGAGTAGATTTTTTAACAACTCACATAAAAATAAATCCTTCTTTCTTTCCAATATGAATAGCAGATTCGTAAAAAACAACAACATATTATGAATAAATCATCCTTTCTTTTAAATATCAATATAGCAGATTTTTACATTAACATAAAAATAAATCATTCTTTAAAAAAATGTCAATAGTAGGATTGTACAACTAACATAGGAATAAATCGTGCTTTCATAAACAAAATCTCAATACTCCTAAAGCTGAAATATGCCATCCTCAGTGAAGAGATTCGATGTATGCTTTGAATGTTGCAGGAAATGCACCACTCCCACACAGAGGACTCGATGCTCAACCAGAAGATTGCGGCAATCATCAACTGCTTCATCGAGTCGAGCATCCCGCCGAGCCTGCAGATTGACATCCCACAAGACATGGCCGATCGCATCATGGATCACAAACACGAGCGCGGACCTTACCTCTTTAGGGAGGCGCAGGTAGGGCTTGACTCAGCAGCACGTAATGTAACTTGCTTAGGTAATAATTCACATTGTTTAATGTGAAGTAGTAAACATTCTACAATGCACAAGTAAAAGACACTTGTTTTTGACCTAAGTGCTTTCAAAGAAATGGTTTCCTCTTTGTTCTAGGGGAGGGGGGGGGATGCGATGCGGTGCCCTTGGGGTAGAACATAACAGCTTTCGACGCAAAAGGTTCGGATTCAAGCCCTGGGGAGTGCACTCCCTACTGGTTGGGTCTGTGTCAGTTTAATGTGACCGGCTGAGACAGGAGTCATGGTATCCCCACCCTGTCTCGTGTAATAGAGCGCACAAAATTGTCGGACGTCAGTCTTGGGGTCTGTCCACAATATAGCCTATATAGTGCTGATGTTGGACGTTAAAATCAACTCAACTCCACTCAACTCTTTGTTCTCATCTTTCACGACGCAGCTAGCGACCTTCAGAATCTTACTTCAACACTGGCAGCCATTTGTGGAATTCCGCAACAACATGGGCACGATTGAGCGTGCCAAGACCACCCTGGAGAGACACCGCCTGATCGCGCGCAAGAGGGAGCAGGAATACCGGGAGCTCATGGAGGCGCAGAAAGAGAGAGTGAGTGTCGTCTCGTGGTACATCCTGCCCTGCCCTGTGGCAATAGTGGTGGGATAAAAGATGGGCTAAGCCCGATTGTGTTGGTTTCAAAAAAATTATAATTATAAAATAGGTTAGTTTCACATTCCTTAGGTTTTTAGAAGAATCCTATACCCAGGCAAGAGCACCACCTGAGATTTGAACCTTTGTTCCTGCTTCTGGTTAGTTCAGGGCAAAACGGAACAATCCACCAAAATCTTTTTAGGTAGATTTTTTCTTTTACCAATATGCATTTCACTTAATTCTTTAATTCCTCATGCCCATTCCATGTTTTGACGTAGGTTTTAGATAGATCTGTAAATGGAAAAAGGGTATTTTTTTAGTTTTCCATCATTTTTTGTGATTTGGCGGCAGCACGGCAACGATCGGGTTTGAAGAGTTAAGATAACAAATTTGTTTCATCAACTTTCAATCTGATTCTAATAACTACATTTTTTTATAAAGAGAATAAAACGAAACAAAATTATATAACTCTCATTCTTAACTTATTTTGGGATGTTGTGAAGATAACGTTTGTATATGTTAAGAGGGGCAATTGATGTAAGTAAAAAATTTATAACTGTGGTACCTATCATATTTTAAGACTTCCATCATTTCTAGAATAAGAAATGATCTTTTGAAAATCCCACGAAAAAGTCAATTTAGGGGTACTTTTCATATTTTTAGATGGCTTTAGCTCAAAACTTAAGCTAGTGGTTTATGCCTGATTTAACCTGTTTACCTAACAATTGAACTAAGTAGTTTTGTAATGAATGATGAGCTTTATTGATGTGTCTGCAGGAGCGCCTGCAGAAACTGGAAGAAGAGATGCTAGGTGCCGACGCCATCGACGACGACGAGCGCGGTGCCAAGTTTGGCTTCTCTTACTCTTCGTATCTACAGGAGATGCTCGTAAGCTTATCAATATCAGTAGCTACGGCAATTTTTCTTTTTTTTTTTTTTTTGGGGGGGGGGGGGGGGAGGGGGCAGTTTTCTTTTAAAAACTTTTTAGTTATTTGAGATTGAGAGCTTTGGTTTTATTGTGCAGTAGTTGAAATTTCCAATTGCTGTGTCCTGTGATTCTATCTATCTATCTATCTATCTATCTATCTATCTATCTATCTATCTATCTATCTATCTATCTATCTATCTATCTATCTATCTATCTATCTATCTATCTATCTACTTCC
>RQTK01001135.1:0-78017 GCA_003991915.1 Elysia chlorotica
TTACTAAAGCAAATGTAAGGGGTGCAACATTGTGCTGTGTATCTGGATAGTTGTGGGTTACTAGAGCAGCATCCCCTTGAAAGCGTCACATCTGTTTCCATGAGGAACACGCTACCGCGTAGTTTTCTCTGGTTTTTCTCTGGGGTGAATGCGAAGCGCACATGTGAGAAATACTAACTTACATTTGTATTAATAATTTCTTATAGGATCCAATGATCACTAGTTCGATCAAATACTACTGTTATAAGATTAATATTATAATCAAAGAGCTGTACTTTGATGATGTCTTAGATAATTAAAAAAAAGGGGTGAAATCCGCTGATCGTTAATACAAGATAGGTAGAGGAGATAGACACTTCCCACACTCCCGTCTCATCTTTCCGTTAAAAATTTGGACTGGAATTTCTGCCGAATCTGGAACTCGAAGTCAAGTCGAACTCGAAGCCAATGAAACTGGAAGGTCAAGATGGTTACCTACAAGCAGGACCTTCCACCCAAAGGTGGATTCAACCCAATTGAATTCGCAGCAAGGGGTCCAAAACGGATGTTTAATGGTAATTTGAAACGAGCAAAAAATGCATCTATTTCAATGAATAGATTTCAATGTATTAGATCTAGATCTAGATCTACTAGACTAACTTCACTAAAAAGTCTAGATCTAGTGCCCTCCTGTTGTTTCACTTGTAAGCTACGCAAGTATAGATAGACCAGGGTTTTGGTCCTGAACTAAAGGGCTGAGTCTATGTGGTAGTAGATATACATGTATATTTTAGTGTTTCTCTCAAAATTTTACTAGATCTAGATCTATAAAGGCTTTCATTCAGATTCTAGTTAGTGTTTCTGTCCAAATTATGGATAAATGCTGTTTGTATTGTGAATTGCAATTATTTTATCAAACACAGTTGGCCTAAATTAACACTAAATAAATTTTCTTTAGAGCTAGATCTAGTTAACATCAAACAAGAAGGGTGTTTTGCTATATCTGTGTTGTGTTCAGGCGCCTAGAGCACTAGAAGTAGCAGCAGAAGTAGTAAAAGAAGTAAAGGTATACATAGATCTATGCTCTATGAGCAGCCAAGGCAATCCTGTATCCCAAGGTAGATTTTGATCCACTCAAGACAAAAGACACTCCAAGACTGACTAAATATACAGCCCCTGAAACACAACTCACATCACACTTCTCAAGCCTAACATAAATCACAATATACTCATGTTACCACATCTGCTTCTAAATCGTATACAGAATTTTTTCAAAATTTTGCTTTAAATGCACTAGATCTATATGTAGTGTTTTGAGCAAAATTTTTCTATATATGCACTATCTTTGAGTGTTTTTCTTCAAATCAAATTCTTTGGTCTGATCGTCAAATAAAGCTAAGCTCTAAGACTCTCTTTCATGGGTAAATGTTTCCTAGATTATTTACTGTCTTTTTAAAAGTAGAACAGTTGAGATAGCGTTTCAAACCATTATTTGGTTAGAAACATTTTGAGATATAGTGCGTATCTATGAAAATTTGGACAAGAACATTATGTATGGACTCACTGTCACTCAGCCGTGGGTGGATGTTTGTCAAGCTGTCTTGCGCTTGCCGATTCAGTTCTAGTTCACTAAGTGTTAATGCCACATGTATTATAAATTCATATTTTAGGGGCTCAGTTAAAATTTTATCTTTGTATAATTATCTGTGAGGTGAAATTTAAAAACCAGGAAGGAGTACTATGTATATTTTAAAACCCTTTTGAAACTTAAGGGGGCCGATATATTGGCCCACTGGATATGAGCCAAATCCACTATAGGGACGATATATTGATATGGACCAAACATCGGTCGAACTTACACGGATACAAATAAATCTAGTGCCTGTTTCATTTGCAGTTGTTTTAGTTTTGGTGCCATCAACAAGACCCTAGCAACCAATCCCTGTTTTATATATTATATTTAAAATAGAAAATGCAGGTGAAATTTTAATTTTGAACTTGGAAAGTCTTTGCAAGTCTGGGGCTGTGTGTTGGCAGCTGTCAGCTGTCCTTTTTTTTTCAATATCATTTATTTATAAAGTCTTTTACTTCCTTCATAGGTTTCACCCAGTTTGGCCTTTTTCTTGGAATCACAGGATTGGCATGGGTAGGATGGTCCTATGTAAAGGAGATTATACGGTAAGTGATTGTCGTTGTATGTAGTTTGACATTAGGTATTGACATATATGTGCCACATTTGCCAAACTGTGATTCACATATAACATAAATTAAGGAAGGCTTATATGTATCATTTTATTATAATTGCTTAAATATTTACTTCATAACATCTGATGTGGCAATGTACTGCCGCACAGCAAAGCTCAAATCCCACTAAAATCCATACTAGAAGAGTACAAATGTGGCAAAGCCAGACTGTTCTCCATGTTAGAGGATTCTGATGATCCGGTTGTAAAGACAGTGCAACCTACCATAAAGACGGGAGGAAATGAAAGTTGTCACAGCTGTCGATCAAGCTAAAGAATGCCTAAAAATTAAAGAGGTAATTGGGCAACTCAAACCGATCGCAAAGGTCTGGAGTCATCAACAACAAAGTGGTGGTCAAAAGCAAAAGGGAAGGAGAAAAGAGACATGGTATCAATGAGATACGACTGGATGAAGACTCCAGAAGGGTCCAAAAAGCAGTTCAACAACCGCAGCAAGGACAATGGACTAATTGGGATAATGTCCTGCAAAAATCCCTCTCATGGAATGACATCTGGCATATGGCGCCACTTCGGATCAGCTTCCTCATTAGATCGGTCTACGATCTCCTACCCTCCAACGCAAATCTGGTGCAATGGGGAAAGAAAGAGGATCCCGCTTGCCCGCTATGCCAAGGCAGACAGACTACACAGCAAGTCTTGAGCTCCTGCAAAATCGCCCTTTCGCAGGGACGATATACATGGAGGCATAACAGGGTCCTTCGGGAACTTGCCTCAGTGTTAAGTACGGCAAAAGGAGAGACCTCCGTCCCTGAAACAGGTACAGTAATATTCCAAACAGAGGGAGGCGCCAAGTCATGGCACGGAAGGTCGACCAAGACAACAAACCAAAGGAAATGCTTACTAGACGGGTGTGACGACTGGGAAGTTTCAGCAGACCTTCCAGATTGGGATGGTCACCCTAGTGAGCTGTGTGTTGGCAGCTGTCAGCTGTCCTTTTTTTTTCAATATCATTTTTAAATTTATTTATAAAGTCTTTTACTTCCTTCATAGGTTTCACCCAGTTTGGCCTTTTTCTTGGAATCACAGGATTGGCATGGGTAGGATGGTCCTATGTAAAGGAGATTATACGGTAAGTGATTGTCGTTGTATGTAGTTTGACATTAGGTATTGACATATATGTGCCACATTTGCCAAACTGTGATTCACATATAACATAAATTAAGGAAGGCTTATATGTATCATTTTATTATAATTGCTTAAATATTTACTTCATAACATCTATCACCACTGGGCTAGCAGGATAACATAATTTTGTTATCGTTTTTTGATCAGCATATCAAGTTGTTTGTAAGAACGGTAACAATCTGTGGGTGAAATTAAAATTGAAATGCGTTGATTTATTTTTAATTAACTAAATAAAGATCACAGTGCTTTACATTTGTATTGTTAACTTAAGAATAAATCTTTTTCTTTTTTTTCCCAATTTTCTGAAAACTTGTGGAAATGAGACATGCCATTTTGCTAGTTGATTGACACCTTTTAGTATTTTTGTGAGGTTAATTTGTGATTGTTTAAAGCGGATTTGGTGCTACTCATTGAATCATTCACACTGCCCCATCCCCCCCCCCCCTTACTTGAAGAGGATTCTCAAACACCCAAAATATTTTTGTTTAAAAAAAATGAATTGTTACTGAAATGTATGAGGTTTTAAGTGTTTTTCTAAATATATGCTTGTAATTGTACAATTTTTCTAAAAATTTGTCTTTGCTTTCATTCTCTTCACACAAAGTGGACATGTTTTGTTTTCTTTTAATGTGATATTAAAATTGCTTGAGAAAACTAAAAAATAAAAGAAATATTTTGTAAATATTGATGTCAGTATCAACCATTTTTCTAAAAAAACAGAGAAAAACAATAGAAAACGTTATTCAGATGTGAACTTTTCCTATGTTTTGTCTATAATCTTGAACAAAGCTGATTTGGCAAAGTGAAAGGCATTAGGTTTTTAATTTAATATAGGTTGACATTTTATTTTCTACTTATTTCAGGAAAGAAAAGCTAGAACTCATGGATGCTCGAATTGCCGTTGAACCTTTCATTTATGCAGAGAAAGACCGAGCGTAAGTGAAACAGTTCGTTCTCATATATTGATATGATAATCATTGTAATAGATCATGAGAATTCCTTATTTGTTGCACCCTTCATGACCAATGTTTAATACAGAGCAAGCACAGAACTTTAAGTAATACATGTAAAGTGTCTTTTAGCACAAATCAGAAGCTGAAATTTTGTTCCATTTAATTAGATTTTTTGTTTATCTAATGTAAAAGACAATTTCACATCATGATTTTCAAAATTTAATTATGCAGTTTGAATATTTTCTTAATTGTTAATGCAAAATTATAACCGATACATTATTTGTTTGCTAAAGCTGTGCCTATTCGTTAGAAAAATCATTTCATGTGCTCGTGTAAAAACATTTTTTTTTAAATTGAATGAAACAATAAGGAATACAAATCTTAAAATTGATTTCTTAGCGAATATTAGCAAATATCCTCTCATAATGAATGCAATCAAAGTTTACAGCGTTAACTTGCAAGGTGATGCAAGTACATTAACTTAATTTAACTTCAACAAATATTTTCAAAGGATGTTAAATCTTTTTTTCTCAAAAGGTATAAAATCCATAGAATGTAAACTTTGTTAGTAGCTTAATTATTATCATTGAACACTTTATGTGCAGTGTTTTATGTAAGTGACGAATTAGCATTGTTATGAGGAAAACGACATAGCCCTTTCTATTTTTATGCAACAAAAGAAACTCTTTATATCCATATAAATACATGTCTTGAAATTACAACTCTCAAGCTTTTGACAAGATTCTAGCTTTGGAAAAGAGAAGAGATCAATATATTGATTTCATTTGGTTACAACTCTCTCCAGCATCCTGACCCACTATAGACGTTGCAGAGATGAGGAAAATCAGCTGATGAAGAATGTGAAAGGCTGGGAGACGGGCACATTGTGGGGAGAGCCTGTATACCACAACATGCGCAGTCGGTATATCAAACCATCCCTGGAGGAGCTGCTCACCCACATGAGTCCTAGTGAGCAGTCTGACATGATCTCAGACAAGCTGTATAGATAAACTTTTTTTTTTTTTTTGATCACCTGGTATTAAATTTATATATTAATTTTTGTTAGTTAGTCGTTTTGTGGTTACAGTAACGGTTGTCATACCCTCTAATCTCTTAAATGTTTTAATGAGTTGACATTAGGTGGATTTGAAAGCTATCATTTTCTTTGCTATTATTGTTTTAGGTACTTTTTTGTTTCTCTTTGTGTGTGTGTGTGTGTGTGTGTGTATGTATGTGGTTAAGTGGAGGGTGTGGGGGTAGTTACTACGAGACCTTTGATAATACCAAACCTTCATCATATGCAAGGGATGGACTGATAAAAGATTCTTGTTTAATCTTAACCTCTGTTATTGCTCTGCTAAGAATGTCACAAATGATACATGAAGCAAAAGGGTAGGATCTGAAATATATATTGCATTTAGCATAGTAAACTCTGCAGTCCAATCAGAACTACTGACAACCTATATATTTATATATAAAACTATGTTTGTTCTTGGCCAAAACATCATTTGACTTCTGTGAAAGTGAAAACAGAGTCGGCGTTTTGAGTTCCATCTTATCTATTAGTGCAGCCTTCAAAGATATGTTGCTTTAGATACTCTGTAAGCTTTAAAGAAAAGGAGAGAATGGAAGATTAAGTTCTAATTAATTAAATTATCTGCCCGCGCTCATAACAGTTAACTTAAGAAGAGGTGGGACATACTTCTCTTAACAAATGTATTTTGTTTGTGAAAGTAAGTTGTGAAATTTTTGTGAAGTATTTGAGCCTTTATGTCTTTTGGTTCTGTTCGATTATGATGATGTGTCACGCCCTGACTTTTTGGTGAATAAAAGTTACATTTTAAATATTTGCACATGTTTTGATGTTCTGATTTTCTCACAGTCAATTTAATAAAAAAAAAATTGAACGACATATTTTAATGACAAGTTTTCAAAACATTACTATGTTTAGGATTTTGAATTAAAAGCAAACAAACAACAAGATTGAATAACTTCCGCAAACTCATATTTATTGTATATTTTTCCAAGCAAACCTGGTTTTGTACTTAAACGAGGAAATTGACAAAGTTTCAAGCAGGGATGCCATTTTTCTGTAAATATCCATTTCCAGTAAAAGTTGACCGATGATATTTCAGTAGAGATCGACCAAGGGGCTAAGTTTTGTTTGATTATGCCAGGATGCTGTTCATGGAAAGGTTAAGTGAAAAAAAAAGTACAGTGTAATGATCCAGTTGGCATCACCTTTCAAGGTTTGAGAAAAGTAATGGTTAAACAACTCTTCTTGAGTTTCGAGTTTCTTTTCTGATAATTTCTGTACAGAAGAATTATTATTACATGTATATCATTTTTAGACAAGATCTCTGATTCCAAAAAAAAAAAGGGAAAATGTATTCCCCTTGACCCTGACTTTCTTTCTCTGCTTATGTTTGCCTGAAATTACTAATAAAATTTCTTATTAAGTAAAATAGAAAAAACAAAGTACTAACAAGTGTCTTCTTCAATTTCTTAAGTAAAATAGAAAAAACAAAGTACTCACAAGTGTCTTCTTCCATATTTTTTTCCTCCTAAATAACTAAAACCAATAAGATGAAATTATATATTGTATCAATTATTATGATATGTCAGGCTTAGCGAATTACCATCATGCCTATTTTAAATATGACCACGCGCATCATCTAAAACTTCAGGAAACAATATAGGTATACAATAATTTATTGATTCAAAATTATTCCACAATGTCATCATGCACAGCTTTTGTCATTTTTTCTAAATGTCTAGTATTAAAGGGGATCAAAAGCAAAGACATGCATCATATACATGTATTAATAAAATTTTCTATTTTATTGAATGTTATTGAATTTTATGATTATTTCATGAAAAATATGACTACCATTCATACCAGTCTCTTTTATCCACATATATGAAGAAAAAATCAGCCTTTTAGTAAGTTTTACTAAGGAACTAAACAAAGATAATTTAAAGGCACAGCATTGCAACAGGAGCAATCTTACAGGGCATGAAATGAAGACTGCCATCCAACAAATACTGTACAATAATTTTAAAAAGCATTCTATTAACTGCATATTGGTTAATTTTGTATCTAAATTTAGATTCCCCAACCCCTAGCAAAATACATTTCTGTAAATCATGCTAGATCAGGCTGATTATTAATTTTTATATAGCATCATTAATAAAAAAAATTACATGAAGGCATCAATACTAACTTAAGTATACATCTTTAAATGACTTAGAAATCAAAATATTTTTACACTTTCATTTTATGCACTATGATTCAGAAATATACATGTATTAATTTTGTTTCCCCCTTTTTTCTTCATAACCGTGCTTTGGCAATGATTGTTAAATAAAATGAAACGAGGTGCAAAAATGCTGATCTTTATGAAACAAAGTAAGTAAGATAATGATAGAATTAGAACCAAGACAGGTAAAATGTTTTTCACACCCTTTACTGTCGTAGTTTACAATATATTATTTTTAATGGTCACAGCAAAAAAAATTGCAGATAGGATAGGCAGTTCACAGTTTAGGTGTGAACATAATAACAATGCAAATAAGTCACAACAATATCACTGATAGTTTAGCAAAGCAAGAGAAAAGTCACATGAATTTTCTTTTCTTTTCGTACTGCTATTAATCTTTATCAAGAATGTAAGCCACATGCACAGAACATAGTGAAAAGGGTGTGAAACTAAAAGATTGATCAGCCTATAAAATGTAATGTACTGTATTGTAAATGATCATTACCAGGTTTTCTTAAATAACATTTTTTGAAGTTCAGATAAAAATAACCAAGTTACACTGGTAATTTACATTAAACCATTTAGTTTTTCTTCAATTGTAAGTTTGAGTAAGTTAGCTTAAAGATGTAGAGTTAAATGTGCCCTTTAATTTTTCACATACGGTACTTCAAAAGAAGGTAACCTGTACAACGTATTGGGCCAATGGATGTTCCCTTCTTTCTTATCCAGTTTTACAAATACCAAATTCCCTGGTAATAAAGCTTTGTGGTTTGTACACGTTATTTATTTCAATCTTTAACTGTAAGATTGGTTGCTTATTGTGTACATTTTTCAACCTCTAAAATGTCTGTCACAGTTAAATCCTTAATTTATCCTACACAATTTTAAATTATATAGTGGTTTATTGTGTGGCTTTAGGGTCCGTATTGGGTAAAAAGACACAAAGTATGTTTTCAGTAATGGTGAAGTTGACAGTGCCATTAAGCATTTAGAATTCAAGTTTAATAGTTAAAATCAAATACATATTGATGTAAGTGGGTCATGTTAATATTATGACATCTTTGAATTTGGTGTAATGGTAAAACAAAAAATATATGACATTTTGTGTATATCAATTTAACTGATAACAGAACATTTAACAACTTCTCTTGCATCATAAACATATATAGAGTAGAATTTATTATTTCGATCTAAATATATCATGCCTTTTGTGCTGGCTCCAATAAAAATAGTCAATATATTTTTCATTAAACAATTTAATGCCCTCCATCTCGTAAAAAAAATGTCTTTCACATAATCATCTGATTCATAAGTTTCCTCCTCATTTTTAAAGACTTGAATACTTTGAAAATTATTTTTAATTTATGAAGAGGTATAGTAACGTTTTTAACTTTTTTTTTTTATATGTGCCAACTGAATTGCCCATGGCTTTGTAGATACTTTAAAAAAGTACTTTTCACTTTTAAATCTATGCAAAGATGAGTTAATTTCATTCTTTCATGGCAAAAAAAAAAGGTTATAAAAGTGAATTTGTTTTCTTTTGTACAAATTGTAGCAATCACTGAGAGACTATTGCTTTCCATATTTTTTTATGTTATCCTTTTTATGCTCCTTCATTTTTCCGGTTTAAATAAAAGAAAAGAAAACATGGCACAACAACTTCAATTTTAATATAGTTTGCAAGCATAAGATACATCAACAAGAGTCATGACATTGATGAGATTCACTTCAGCTTACTGTGAGAAACTAGACGGTGGTATTAAATAAAAATTTCTATAAAATGGACCAAGTTCTTATTGCAGGCATCTCTTTAAAATTTTCCTGTAACAGTGTACGCAAAAAATGCCTACAATTCAAAATCAATTCCAATGTAACTTCTGTAGCCATAGGGCAGGATAAAGATGATGCTGATAGATCAAATCAAATTGCACCATTAGTATATATCACTGTAAGTTAAGAACAGGCTCTCTAGAAAAAAAAAATAAAAATGAAGCACTTTCTGCTGCATTAAAAGATCCTTATCATTAAAAAAATATCTACCAGTGATATGTTGGATTCATAATCTTAACGAAAAAATCGACCTCTCACCATGCAAGTACCATACTTATCACTATCAGAAGGTCTGCATCACAAAGTCCACACTTCACCAATATGCTTAAGTATAGTAAAATTAATTGAAAATATAGCATATTTGTCTTAGTTTTACATTTTTAAACAGAATGTTACTCTCATACCATCCCTATTCCACACAAAAAATTACACCTACTTGCTGTTTCCCAGTTCTCAGCAATAAACAACAAGCTAACAAGGTCAATAAAATAATATTCCATTCTGCTTCCATACTTTCAAAACGAGTAAATTAAGATCACTTTTTAAAAAAATGTATTTATTTTGTACATTATTTTCGATTATTTTCTTTGTTATTACTCTCAATTTGTAAAACTGCATTGTTTCGTTTTAATTTATAAATTTGTTTATTTGACTTTATCATTATTGTCAATTGGTACATACTGTATGGTTTTGTTTTTCACTTAAGCTGCCGTTTCCGAGATTGAGTCATATTTGGATACATATTCAGGTATCCCCATACTCACAATTCATAAGGTCCGTTCGTTAAGCAAGGACAAACAATAGGAATAGAATGCACTTTTGAAGGCCTTGATGATACCCTTTTTATGCCCTTCATAATTATTTTTTTCTTTAAGTTTGTTGAAAGTTTACCATAAAGAGACATACGGTAAGCGGAGGGTAATTCTTTTGTCTTAATCAATTAAAACTGGAATCAAAATATTTCTGCGGGTATTGGATTAGTAAATTTCCCCTTTCAAGCTGGTATGTTAATGAGAGGTACACATTACGTAACTATAAGCATATTATACTGCCACTGGCTTTGGTGTAAATATCGAACCTTGTATTTTCAATGATGATTGTGTACATGTATTTGAAATTAACAAAAGATTATTTGGGGCCTCTGCAGGTGTCATATGTTTTGCAAGTCATTACTTATTAGAAATAGAATGATTTCTTCTGTAAAAAAAAAAGTCTTTGATTATTGAGTTTCTCAACATCTTAAAGTCTTTCCAAGCTTATGTGACTGAATGCGATTATGATTCAGATATTGAAGTTAGAGTTCTGATGAAGAGGAAGAACCATGTTCAAGCGCCGATCGGGACAGTCCAAGTTTAGATCTAAATATATTTAGACTTAAGCAAATTGGACTGATATTTTGGTGGATGTCGCCAATAAACTCTAGCCAAATTTTAACGAAAATCCAAAAATTCAACTTAAATCTATTCTCCACACTTTTCTTATACTTTTATACCATAGTTTTACTTCTCTCCGAGTTGTTAGCATGCAAAACACACACAAGTAACAAGAAAAACAGAAAAAGTCAATTTTTTCCAATTTTCATATTTTTTTCCATTTTTTTTTTTAACCACCTAAACGTATATATTTTTTCAGAGTTTATCCATTTTCCTATCTGATGATTTTAAAAAGAAAATCATTTTTTTGGGCTTTCGGTTGGAAAGACTAAAAGCTTTGTGGAAAGCATTAACAATTTATATCCATTTGAGGGCTAAATAGGACAGTGGCAGTATATAGGTTTTTAGACAAAGAATGCATATTGCAAGGGCATATAATTAAAATAATTCTCTCTGTGTTAATTGACAATTATTGCTGAAAGTATAAGGTTACCTATTGCTGGTGAAAATCCCTTGCCTTAATTTACATAGCTATTTTATATTGCATGCAATTCAGAATTAATACAAAAAAATTAAAATAGACCTACTCAAGATTGAAAACACCAAACTTGAAAGGTAGAACATGTCATCACAACTGTAGATTTATTTACATTTTCAAGCACACACAAAAAAAGAGAACAAATATCTTCTTAATGTGCTTGCCCATCCCCATATAAAAGTAAATGTATGTGAGATTATTATACTTACATTTTTGTTCTACTACTGCAAGATGTGTTTTTGTTTTGTTTTTTGTTGCTGTTTGTTTTTAGGGAGGTAACTTTCTTATGTGCTGATATAAGTCGTAATGATGAAATGGTGAGATTACAAAATGACACATTATACAATTTTTACATGTCACCTAGAGCACCTGAGTTGTTAGTGTGGGTGAAAAAAAAAAAAAAACAACTGCAGAACCACATTACTTTTTAACAAAAAGAAAGAAGGGCTTGCACACAGGGTCTACATTAATTTGCAGGAGCATTGTTAAAGAGTTTTAAAATGATACAATCGTATTGATGAAAGAAAGACATAGAAGACATCAGCCTTTTTGTTGCATCTCATAAAAAGTTTCTTAAGAGACAACTGAGATGTTTCACTGGATTTTGAGTATCACAAAGCTTTGTAAAACTATCAAAACAAAGTAATGTGCACATCTTATCAAATTCCAAACACTACTTTCTCCTCTATAAATTAACCACATGAAGCATGAGACTTGGAGACAGTTGATTGACTGGTAATAGGGGAATGATGAAAATGGCAACTTTTCTCATTGCCTTTATGAGCCAACCTTTGCTATCAACTCATCACAAATGGCAGTCAACTCTTCATTTTCCTTCTCCTGGTGATGACAAAAACAAAGATTGTATTACAAAATTGTGTTTACAAATTGTTTTTGTTAAATGCTCATCTTTAAAAATCTCGACCATTAATTTTATCATATCCAGCACCAAACTATGATAATTTGACTTAATACATATACAACTTTTTAAAGAAAAAATATTGTTGACAACCATTCAAGCTTAGTTTAACAAGTCATAGATAGAAAATCAGTAAGCACCTTCCATATTAAAGAATTGGATTCAAAACCAACCTTTCTGTGTAAACTTTCCTCCAAAGTGCAAATACGGATCTCTGATTTTTTTAAAGCTGCTTCAAGCCTAGCTACATCAGATTTTGTGGATCTTTTGATCTGCTCAATGTCTTCATTTGCTCTGAAAAGAAACAAGCCTTCCTGTTTAGGTAGAATAACAGTGATATAAAAATGTGCATATTATTTACTATGTTATTCATAGCCTTTAATTAGGAAAAAATTGACACACTGCTCATAAAGATATATCTAACGAAGTTTGATTTAAAATTCATTGTCCAGCTCAGAGGATCAGACAAAACACAAACTAATACTTTCATTGGAAGGAAAAAAATTTAATAAAAAAGAAAAATAGTACATGATTCGTGTAAGGCTTTGATTTTGTTCAGAACTGAGTATTTTATGATAAAATATATTTGTAAAAAAAAGTTTAGGAAAAAAGCTTAAATGGGTAAGGGCTAAGACAATTATTTTGTGATCAGTCACTCTTGTTTGGAATCAGAGTTGAGTCATTTCCCTTTTTCTACTTTTTCCAAAAAAGACGTGTTTTCATCTTATTCTGAAAAATACTTTGTTTTCAGCTTATTCTCAAAAAGACTGTTAAAATTCACCTGTCTAGTTTCTCCTCTGCTTGTGACCTTAGAGACAAGAGTTTAGTCTCTGATTTCTTTAATTTTGCTTGGAGTTCCTCCACATGATTCTTAAGTTGCTCTTCATTCTAGAGTAAAATACAGGTGGATAGAGGCAAATAGATCATTATTTCATTACAAGGCTTCCAAAATGTTAACCCCAATAACATCATTCTGTGAAATATGAATATCAGTTTCCTTTTTAAAGATTAGATACAAAAAGCAAAGGCAACAAAAACTAAAAAAGAAAAAAGATGTTTGTTCCCCCCTTGTCACTGAGGTGCATTCTATTAGTATAATCTATGCCTTTTCATTTTGATGTAAATCTATCTAGGTTGCCTTCTTCTAAGAATAAAAGCATCAACATACAGAGAATTTTCCATTTAATTGACTATGGTAATTCTTTGTCTAAAATCATTTTGTGTAGATCTGAAAATAAAATGTAGATTTTACCTTTTTTAACTTGAAAAAAATTAAAAATTCTAACTTTAAAATTGACTTGCTTCAAATTAAAATGATCCTTTTCATGATTTGTAATGTTATGACCACTACAAGTAGACACACGGCTGTTTGCCTGCACTCGTTAAGTTTTTTGCCCTGCCCATCCCTGGCTGCTCGTTGCCATTTTGCCCCTCTTCAAATTTGGGCCCTGTTCACTCGTTGCTAAATTTAACCTTTTGATATTTATGTGTTTCAATTAGGTTTTATTAAAAACGGAGTCACTTTTAGGTATAACAAGCACTTAATATAAATCGTCTCCTAAGCCGAAAAGCAGTTCTAGATTGTCGTCTTAACTAAATTCCTGCCTGCAGCGATACAGCAAAGAGCTGTGAACAGTGATCAACAGCTAGTGCAAATAATTACTTTTTTAAATCCTTCTATGATCCCTTTGCTTTTCTCATAGCGCCTGTGCAGATCTGAGAATGCTGACTCAACAGATTGAAGATCTTCGATGGCCTGAAAAAAAAAACAAATATACTTTTATCGTTTAGTAAAATCAAAATTAATAACAGGACAATTTAACAAATAAATTTAATATGAATACCCTGTATTTACTGCTGAAGTTTGTGATACTTATGGTTTGAAAACAATTGCAATACATGGGATATAGAATACTACAACTCACTTGATCTCTGTCATTTTCAAGTTCTGCTGTAGTTTTACTCAAAGCTGACTTGTGTTGCTCTTTCTCAGCTGTTGATATTAACAAAACCATTTCTGTGTATAAGTAACAATACATCAACAATTCTTTATAGCATGATAACAACAGAAACAAGTATGACTATATCTACTTGCGAAACCATCTAGAAAGGTAACAGTACATTCTTTTAATGAGAAAGTTATGCTAAGAACCTGAGGTTCCCATACAATTTTTTTTTTATATTTTAAACGTCAACTTGAATTCTAGGTGGTGGAAAAATGCACTAAAAAATTGTGATTGAAAAAAGTTGCTTCAACAAACCTTCAATAACTTTAAAAAGTAGTTTATATGTCCATAATAAACATTTTCGAAAGTTAATGGGAAAATGACTTGTTAGGAAATCTTGGACTACATACTCATTTGTTACAAATGCATACTATTTGATGTCAATTTTTGTATTCAGTTCAGTTCGAGTCATTGGTATGCATTGATAGCAGGGTTGGGTTGGGTTGGGTTGGTTTTAACGTCCAACAGCAGCACTATATAGGATATATTGTGGACGGGCCCCAAGACGAACGTCTGACAATTTTATGTGCTGCCACACACGAGACAGGGCCGGGATACCATGACTCCTGTCTCAGCCGGTCACTTTATACTGACACCGACCCAACCAGTAGGGAACGCAACAGCCTGGATTCGAACTCGGGACCTTTTGACTCGGAAGCCGATGTTCTACCCCTGGACCACCGCGCCCCCCCTCATTAATAGCACGAATCCCACTCAGGTTATTCCAGATAACTGCATTGATTGGTGTCTATAGTTCATTTCTGCCATTGTGACTAAGCAGCCATTCTGCAAAACCAGAGATATTCATTCCCAGGAAAAAACATCCTAGTTTCATTCATGCTTTATGTCTTTAAACCTTTTGAATATATTCTATATGTTTGGAAAAAAGAATCACTTTTTCTTACTTTATTTCAAAGCTAAGGGAACAGAAACACACACATACCTTAATTATTTCAAGAAATCACCTCAGTCTTAAACAAAATGAAAATCTATCACACACATTACAATAGATAAAATACTGTAGTACAAGAAGTACAAAATTTTTGCGATTTTTGCGACGAACTGTAGATCTCTAAGACGGTTGATTTTAGTGTGTAACACAAAGCCAACAAATGGTAAATCCACCAAGTTACAAACATGCCTTTCGCCCTTCATTGGTCTTCAGGTGCTATTAAATCTTGTGACTATTAAAATTATTTTACACCTGGGTATGGTAAGATATATGAAGTCTTCAGGGAATGTTATCATGTCTCCAGAGCCGTCTAGTTTTACTGAATGTTAAAGCTCTGAACTCCTGGTACCAAGTTTGAACCTTATCAGAGATTATTGAAATACAATAAAAAGAATAAAAGAAAGGCAACGTTTTTTTCATCATTCGTTTCTACTGTTGGCCACACAATTTTCTCATCCAACTCAAGGCAGTCTTTTTCTTTCATGATAATAATAATTTAATTTAATTTACCCTGAAGCTGTGAAATGGTCTTCTCAAACTCTGCAACAACAGTCCTGAAGAGAAGGATAGAAATAAATTAGGATTCAAAAAGGTAAAGAGACAGGTTTTTGTATATCTACAGATTCCAGATGCATTTTGTGCAGCTTACTAAATTTCTGCAAAATCAAATGAAAAATAAGATTATGATTATGTGTGCTTGACAATACTTTTTTACGCTTGCATATATATTACAAAGTACAAAGGATTTTGTATAACAAATTTCAGTTTGCTTTATTCAAATTATGACAGTAAAGCCTTTTGGTTTGGATCATCAGAATACTCTAAGATAAAAACAGAGATAGTGGTTTTGCACGGCCTTTTTTTTTTATGCTCACAGATTTTTTTTTTAAATCAAGTCTGCTCTAGACAATTTGTGTCAATTATTCTTATCATAAATTTCGCACTATACCTCATATCCTCGTTGGTTTGCTTGAGCTTGCGGTTTGCCTCGTGAGCTTGCTCCAGCCGTTTATCCCTCTCTCCCAGCAATGCTGACCATTCCCTTTCTTTGTTGAGTAAAGTTGTCTGAAAGCCGAGCTCTAGCTCCTGTTTCAATTTGTTCCAGTCAGTCTGGGAGTACCGCAGTACCTGCATGACCACGGAGAGATGGTAATGGTAATACATCTTTTAATATTTAATAATATTGCATCAGTAAAGGAAGCTAAAAATAAATTTTCTCACTCCAAAATGCTGTGGGAACGAGGAGGAGGAGGGGGACAAAAAAAGTCATACTTTTTCAAATCTTGTATCATTCATCTTTAAATAACCCCCTGAATAAATGATTCTAAATTTCATGAAAGAAGCATGCAACAACTTTGTCAAACTACTATTACTCTAAATTGAATTTATGTATAGTAACTGTAAAAGTCTAATAATAAATTCACATTGTTTACTTGCAATATACTTAAAGATCATCATTTTTTCCTTTCATGCTTTGACACAATAATATAGGATCTTAGATCCCTTTTTTCCATCAAAAATTTAAATTATGAGGCTTATGTGAAAAGACTATTAAAATACCATGACAACTGGTATATTTGAAAACTAAAATTTTTATTGAGATCTCAATGAGCAACTATTCTAGAGACATGCAACCTGTATAGATCAGGTAACCCAAACTCCAAGCAAGTAAGCTTACATAAGAGCCACTACAGAATTCTGGACTCCATGCCCTTTGGTTACCCGTCTCTGTACACAAGTGTAAGTCTATATAAGCATCAT
The DNA here is from genome assembly GCA_003991915.1 of Elysia chlorotica. Lineage (NCBI taxonomy): Eukaryota > Metazoa > Mollusca > Gastropoda > Plakobranchidae > Elysia > Elysia chlorotica. The sequence goes on from RQTK01001135.1 coordinate 16,961, forward strand.
TATTGCTATGCTTTCATTACAAAAAAGATATAATATGAGGCCCCTGTATATCAGTATTGTAATGGGAAGGACTTGAGACTGCTTTTACATCTGTATATTACAAAGTAATATGGCGAATTGTTGTTGTACAATAAACATTCATTATATTTGTAATATATATATATATATATATTGGTATCATTAATATACATAATTAATACTTTGTTTTTTATTCCACACCCATAGAAACAATAATGAGCACTAGGTGGTCACAGCTATCTAGAAAATACAAGTTAGAAATCATTGTCTTCCCTACAGTTTCATTATAACTTTTTGAAATCACAGCTATTGTGAAGTTCTATTTACAAACAAATATTGTACAAGAATTAGCATGCACCTTTGAAAGTTTGAATGACTGTGGAAAGTGATTTAGGTTACCAAGGATATTAAAATGATAATAGTGTACATGTTTCAACTTCTTTACTTTTTCTTTTTCTTTTTTTTTTTGTATTACAAGTCATTACAACTCAAACTGTTGACAAAATTAATAGTAAGGCTGCACAGCAGCATAAAGAATTTTACCAACCCATTCAACCATTAGTAGAATTGATTTAAAAAAACAGAGTATTAGCATAGTAAAAAAAATTCCATTGTTGGTTTCTTTCCTATGGTGATTTTTAGGTGATTTAAAATCCAATTCATAACTTTTCAAGAGAATGAGCCACCAAATATCCAAGAACATAAAAATTAGTGGAACAAAATTTAAAAAAAAAACACATTTAGAAGAGGAAAAAAATTACCCCAGTTTACTCTCAAACAGTACAGGAAGTCGAGGAAAACAACACGAATCACTTAAACAATTTTGCACAGTAGAAAAAATTATGCATAAAAAATTACCTGAGATTTCTTTATATAATTATGTTATACTATATGATGTGTTGAATTGTCCTCTTCACATCAATTGCCTTATCTGCGATGATGATTCTAGTCTCACCATTCAATAGTGTCTAAAATTTGTCCCTTTTTTTTCTTCTTGTATTTCTTCGAAGTGATACATTTTGGTAAGCCATGCCAAGCTTCAAGATCGTATGGTAAGCCTATATTGCTAGCAACAGAACGGCTTTGGACGGCATTTTGCCATAACAATTGAAACTAAATGAAGGCTTCACTTATCCATTAGATCAAACAAAGAATGTTTCGCTGTCTTTCAAAATTTGTAAAAAGTGAAATGAAACAGTGATAACTTATGAAATTAAACAACTGTGATAGCGAATTTATATAAATCGTAGTGTATGAGACTTTTCATAATCCTTTCAAATTAAAAATCATGATTGAAAACAAATGTGTAAAGGAAAGACAAAGGGTTAAAAAGTGTGAAGTAAAAAAAAAAAGACTTTTTAGATCCATCACAAAGATAAACAGAAAATAAATTATATTTGTTTATCAGATTTTGCAGAAGTGTTTCAGCAACCAAGTTTTTACACCAAACAAGAAGAGAATTAAAGCCCATTAAAGCTGTAGATTTCTGAAGCTTTGGAAATTGTCAAAGAAACAATGGATAAGAACTTTTTGCTATCAGTCCCATCAACCTGGTCACATGTCTCGTCTGGTATTCTTGTGATGCTTAAACGTTCACACTCAAGGTAAATAGGATATGTGTTGTAATATTTAAAAAAAATGGTAATCATGACAACACACAACAAGCAATACAAAAATGTTCACAAGGTGAATTGTTCACACAAAGGCTTATTATTAAGTATCTTTGCTGGGTTGTATTATTTAAGGTTGAAACATGTGAGCCACTCCATCTAGTTTTTTTAATCTGTCTGGAAATAGTAGAAGTACCAGCACACACAATATTTTTTTTTGCTACCTGTCCAATAAAGCTACACAATTAGAAATTTACTGTTTACAAAATGGGCGATAAGAATATTCCAACAACATAAATATGAAAAGAATTGAACTTTGATTAGATTTTTTTGTTTGTTAGTTAGGTTGCCAACTAAGTCGTTACAGTGCATTTAAGTTGTATTTTGAGCTTCTCTTTTTTTTTCACTCTGCTTCCCCTTTGTGATTTATTTCTTTAAATAATTTAAGGACTCTTTACATAATAATACTAAATAACTAGATGTATGTCATTATGCTCACAAAAGTTTAACACTGTAGAACTATTTTTCTTATCTATGCCACTGCCCCACACTAAAATGGTCCCTTAATGGGCAATAATGCACTAAAAAAAAATTATATTGACTTTGGAACATTATTGACCAAAATGCATGTTTCATGAACTTTCTTTATAAAAAAAATAAAAAAAAATCATAGGAGGAAAAATTGCAAGGTGTTACTAACAACATGAAAAAGTGGCTCACACTTTGTTTTGTGTTAGAAAGGATGCATCGGTGAGGGGATGGGAACTGAATGAGATTGGGGATCCAATACACCCATGCACAATGACAAACAAAGCTGATGAGCAAAGTCGTTAGTCTCATTAACCAAAATAATTTTTTTTTTTAAATAATTTTGTTCCTTCATTCTCTGCCTTTTTACTATCACTTTCATCGTTTTCTATTTTGAATTTATGGTCTAGGAATCAAATCATTTTTACCTGTCCTGGAGCTTCCTCCTTTGGAATCAAAACCAAAACAATAAGCAAAACAAAAAAGGGTATAAGGAAATTCATCACAAGATATAAAAGTAAAGAAAGCAAAATAGACTAAATAGACGACATAGGAGGTTTAAAAGCATAACTGTGGCAAAAGAAAACAAAACAAAATCAACAAAATCAACAAAACCAGGTTTATAAGCGTGTCTTAGTAATTAAATATCACAATCAAACATAATTGTGGTGGGGGGGTTTTAACCGGAAATTGAAGAAAAAAAAACAACTGTCAAAGTCACTGAGATAATAAATAGACATTTTTGAATTTTTGGACAAAAAGGCATATAAAATTTTAACCTTTAACCAAACAATTAACTGCTCTTTTTGCAAAAGTTTTGAACAAGAGTTTCACCCCATTTTTAGTAGATCTTCGTTGATTGCTGTGCTGAAAATGGTATTATTTCCTTTGAAAAATAATAAAGCGTTTTAATTTTTTTTTTTCAAAATAAAGAGACCCACAAAAATGTTTTATTTTTATAACACTAATGTATTTTATTTACAGTTTTAAAAAGACAAAGGATTCCTTCAATAAAAGTAACTCAAATAAATAGTCAGGGCAAATTGATTGGAAACCTAGAGGGAGTAGCTGGATCAAATAAATAGTCTTCTCCACAAGACAACATCAAAAGCAATTTCTTTAGAACAATAGCAATTTAAGGCTTGAGTTTGGCGGTATCTAAGGTAGGCAGGTCTTTGACAAATTAAGAGGAGATGATCTAAACCTGGTTTGTGCAGACAATGCAAAGTTCAAGTGCCACCAAAACAATACTCAATATCACTCTAATTATTATTTTCAAACTCAAATGTGACACCACCCAAAGGTCTCAAAATACTGAATAGAGCCTTTCCCAAAATAAAAATAACTCATGTCTATTCAAAAATAAATGTTCAGGGAAGACCTTGCCCCAAGGTTTTTTGGTTGACGAATTTAAAGAAAACATTTTTTTCAATCTATTTAAATTTTCGAATGATGTGCTAACTGCATTCACCACCATCTTACATATCATTCACAGTTTGAGGACGATTCACTGATTTGAGCTGGTGATGCATTGTGGCATTTAACTCAATGTGTTAGGTGCATTTTGTCAAGGCTAAGACAACACCTAGAGTGATACATCCTTTCCATGTGGAAATTGCATAACAGGTTACTTGTGAACATGTGACTTTTTACAGACCAGAGTACAATACAAGGCACATCAATGGTGAAAGCTTTTAACACTTCAATCCCCCCAACTTAAAACAAAAACAAAAACAAACCAAAAAAAAACAGCACGGCACATCAATGGTGAAAGCTTTTAACACTTAAATTACAGTAGTGATGATAATGGATAAGTTATGATCAGATCAGTTTCTCCTGGTTGAAGTTGGATGTATTACTTAAAGTTCAATCCCCCCAACTTAAAACAAAAACAAAAACAAACCAAAAAAAAACAGCACATCACTGAAAGGCTATGTTGTATTTAAAAAATAACTTTCAATATGATGTGCTTCTCCAAGACTTCTTCCTAAGTAATTATCCAAGCATTTTACGCCTGGTTAGGCTTCAAATTATATGCCCTGTATGGTTTGTGTTTTTGTTTTTTTCAACTCTGGAAATTCTCCACTTCCCCTCTTCTCAGCTGAATGGCTTGCAAACAATATTCTAATATGCATGAAAAACTCAACTCTTGGAGTGTCAATGCAGGATATAGGCAACTTTTTAAGCAGTGTTGAAGCCATTAAAAAAAAAAAACAAGACAACAAGAAGTATCATGTGAAGGCAACTTTTTAAGCAGTGTTGAAGCCATTAAAAAAAAAAAAAACAAGACAACAAGAAGTATCATGTGATGAGTTAGGAGTACAAGTTTGGGAATCTCTCACCTGAACTACCTGCACCATGGTGCCCTTGCCAGGACCACCTTCATCATGTGCTGGACTGCTCTGCATGGCAGAGCTGCTGTTTTTCTGAAAAATAATAAGGAAGGAGGGCAAAGCCGGAATTAGCCAAAAAGAAGAAGATACATAAAACGTTTGCTTAATTTTAGTGCTGAAAAAGTAACATTTACACGTTTTATTTAGACAGCTTTGAGACGTTCTGAGGAAACCTATTGTATACATTACGTAAAGCATTTGATGTTTCTGTATTTCAAGTTTTGTATCCCGGAAGTTTGCACGCAAAAAAAAGGAAAAAAAATATAAATATTTATCACAATCTTTAACAGATTCACTATTGTGAATTCTATGATTAAAAAATCAAATAAAAGTTGCTGCTTTAACATTATTTATCCTCCAATGAACTTTACAATAATTTGTGAAAGATGAGTCAGTATGCAGGACCACAATTATTGACCAGTTGCTACATATCTTTACTGTAGATCCGAAATGCATAAGCAGCCTGTTTGTGATACTGGGTATATATATATATGAGTTAACGGGGGTTTAGATAATTGATAGAACATGATTTCTAACATATTACTGAAGCATATTTATTACAAAACAAATTTTAAAAACTCTTAAAAGTGCAGATGCCAAAGACAATTTTAGAATACTCACAAAATAAAATTGAAATACGAACTAAAAAGAAACTCATCCCAAACATAACACAAATGGGTTCAAGTGCAGGAGAAGTAACAAACTGTTATTTGTTTTTGTTTTTCTTTTAAATTAACAATAAAGTTTGAAGCAACACTGCCCAAATAATTAGCAGGTAGCAGACAAGCAATAATAAATAGGTGGGGGCATCAACAAACATGGTAATGCCTTGGATAAGAACCTAAAACGAAGTAAACAGCCTGTACCAGAATAAACCTGTCTAAAACATTGGAAAACAACTGAAAACAGCCTGAAGCCAAGGCAAAGAGCAACGTCAACTATTTATTTTATTAAAGAAGAAAGAATAAAAAAAACAGCTTAGCTGGAAATCGTCGCCAGGGACAACATACATGTTGTTACTGGTGGTGGAGGGTTCAAATCTCTGAGAATTAGAGGCTGCTGAAGCTTTTGCTCGAGGAAAGTCAAGTGACAGCTATTGCAATATGTGTCAGAAACATCAAAGGAAAAAAGTGTTATTCTGTGTGGTCAGCAAAAAAAAATTACGAACAACATTGCAGGTTGTAGACAGGTGTTCAAATAATTGGATTAGAACAAGTTTGAAAAGCATATTGCAGAAACAGAGGTTGAAATATGTCATACAGAAGTACATAGTACATACACTTAACCACTAGGCCTTAACTTTTGGTTTCCAACACTCTGTCAAAGAATATGGGGCAAACTTTATTTTTTATGGTATCATCCCAAAACAGTGATTGAACTGACGACTTTAGTAAGATCTGTTTAATAATAAATACATTTTCAATACATCCCCCCCCCCTCCCCAAACCAAACAAAAACCCATCAAAAATACATTCGAAAAAAAAAGGATAGGTATATATGGTGCACTCAAAGTTTATCTGTTATATATTAATAATTATATAAATAGAGAATTGATTTAAAAAATCCCAAACCTCAGAATATTGAAATTCAATATATTACTGACAACGTATGTTTAAGCAAAAGCAAAAAAGCTACTATTAGAAGGTAAAAAAAACAGCAACTTAGAATAGATCAAGTTTTAGGTCTGCACTGAGAGGGAAGTAAAATAAGCCTCGAGAGCTGGTTGAAAATCTGATCATTAGTGATGTAAAATATTTGACATGAAATTTGTAGGATACCAAACTTTTTCTCCATTAAGTTAACATTTGTCAGTTTATATTGTCTATTATTAAAAGTGTGAATATTTAAATACACAATTTCCAATATATTTTGTTCCAGTATCAGGTATTACTGATCTCTTCTCTTTGATTGCAAAAAAAAAAAAGTCTAAAATGTTGATTGGATGTTAATTAGATATGTACGTGAATGACCTTCTTTAGTAGCTCCTGTTACATACATCATTTTCCACATCAATTCTCTATTTCTGTTTATTTAGTTGTTTATTGTTTAGGGTCCAATGTCATACCCAAGACTAACATCTGACAATTATATGTGCTTCCACATAAAAGACAGTGCAGAGATACAATGACTCGTGTCTCAGTCAGACACAATTTTTTTCCCTGGTAGTTAAACATATTGTTATTTAAGATAAGAAGAAGACTTAGGATACAAAATTCTTGAGAACAAAATATCTAAATCAAAGAATAAAAACAGTGAAAATGAGAGGCTTTTGTACATTATTTAGTGTTTTAGGCAGGTCCCTCTATAAAAGAATACCATGCAACACCAATTTTCTCCACCAATAGAACTATGCTTTCTACTTAAATAGAAAGTTGAACATAAGCAAAGTTAAATGCAAAAACCTCTCCAAAAATCCCATACTGCCCATCTCTACTTCTTCCTGTCACCCTACAAAAGAGTGGAGCATGAATCAACATTTGGCTAGGATCAAGGGATGGAAATGTAAAAGCCTTAGGGTAATAAAAAAAAATAACAACCGCAGTCAAAATATACATAAAAAATGTATGCAATGGATTGTTTAGTATAAAACTATAAAAATGGAAGTTATTATGGTTTAATATACAGATTAAAAAAATTATGATAATGCATGGTTAGAGAAAGGTGTATATATACGTTCGTCTTCAAGACTCCAGTGATAGTATATGGACGACCAGTACATTTACTTTCCTGACCAGAAAGCTATATAATTATTAATACAAATGAATGAAAAAAGAAGTCCTTCCTCTAAATTGCTAAGTAAGTATTGATTGATCATTTAAGTCTGAAACAAAATGAAGACGCTAAAACAATTTTGAAGAGGAAAATGTCGGCCGTTACTTTCAATAATTTCAGCAAATATAGCAAATATAACCCATGAAATTCTTCTTGCATTGTGCTGATATGATATGAGTTGCAGAGACCCTCTTGAATTTATAAAGCAGTAACAAATAGCTCGCTTCTTGCCTACTTAAGAACAGACATAAAAATTTAAAGGCTCAAATTCCATTTACATTGAAAAGAATACAAATAAACAACTAGTTCAAATAATAATTATCAGGTTGAAGCAAAGATCACAAAAATAATAATGATCAGGTTGAAGCAAAGATCACACAATCCACATTTGTAATTTATTCATGGCTTTGTAGCAGAAGCCCAAGAAATTTTCAGATTGAAAAAAATTCACACACATGTTATTCATTATTAAGGGAAGATCATCAAAGGCAGCAAAGGTTTCTTGGATTTGTCTATATACAGTAAACCCCAACAGATCCTTGTGGGCGCATTATTTTGCCAAACGATTAATATTTCCTTTTTCATATCTATTTTTTTGTTGTTCTTAAGACTTTACCAAGCTATAACTTCAGAAATTCCATAAGCACATAAAGTTCCCTACAGGCCTACTCAACACCCTGCTTAGTAATGAAATAATGATTCTAATTCAAAAGTTTATCAATGGCAATAAAGGAAATAAAGGCAGCTAGATCAGCATATTAATACATCTATGTGAAGCTCCTGGCAAACACACCGATGCTACATTTAACACACTTTTCAGTATGATAAGAAAAACACTGACCCTTTTGGTGTGCTTAGGCTGAAAAGGGTTAAAAGGAATTGACATGATTACATTGCAAAGGAATATTTGACTATGAAATCTATTATATATGAAAAAAAAAGGTTTTAATAGTATATATTATGACAAAAGAAATATTCCTTAGAGGTATGGCAATGAAACTACAATGCACTTTAATTGCAATGAGTGCATGGTGCAGAGAGCATTGGCACTGCAAATGAAATAGCAGTTGAGTGTGCACACTTCTCCAAATTATTTTTAAAAATAAAAAAACTAAGCCAAGATACTTTCAACTGTGCCACAAATCAACAAAATGCAGCATCAACCCGTTCTCTTTTTTGTTTTTTGTGTGTGCTCTCTAACAAAAGTAATAAAATGCGGTCTTCATTAACAATTATGAACCTTTGATGATTTGTTTGAGATTTTTTCTTTTTTTTTTATTATACTTTATAAATAATTCATATTTTGTTACCCTATAAAATCTGGTGATGCAAGTAAGTTCATCCACCAGAAACTTTGCTTTAAAAAAAAGGTCTTCTGCACAAAATAAATGAATATCATATCACTTCGTTGCAGTTCCACGATTAACCTGATGTTTGCCAGGCACCATTTTGTTAAATGTGTGGATAGCAGAAACACAGCATGATTGTGTATTAAGAGTAGAGTCCATGCAGTAGCAATGAAGGCAGTGTACCTGTCCCAGTTTGGATGAGGCAGCGAACGAGGACGGTGGTGGATATTCCTCTGCGTCATAGAACGTATTCTCCTCAGAGCTCGATTCGTTCTGGGTTATGATGTATGTGACATGGCCACACAGCACGAGAAGAAAGTTAAAGAAGGAAAGGTATCACTCTGTGGGGTAATCATACAACACTGGCCTCAGGAAAGAGGAATGAAAAGAGGAGATAGGAGCAAGCATGGAGGAAACAGTATGCTTTCAATAAGACTGGAAGTAGAGAAAAACGAGTCAGGTAAATTGTCAAAAAGATTATTGATTCTTAAAACAAAGAGCAGGAAATAAGAAAAACTGTAAAGAAGGAGTACTGTAGAATTAAACTCAACATGCTTCAAATTTTCAAAGAGTAAAAAATATGTCATTTATATCTTATCTCAAAGATTGACATCAAACATTTCATACAGATGAGAAAATGAGCAGCCCAATGTTCTTTTGGAGAGAAGAGAGGAAAAGCAAAATCCAAACTGGGATGACTCTTTAAAACGTATTCACAAAATGTTATGAAAGTATAAGTTAAAAAAATTATTTTTTTTTGGTCCAGATTATTCATCAGTGTTGAAAATTGAAAGTTGAAATTTTTTTTATCTAATTAAAACAAAAAATGTTTCTTAAACTTACATGAAATAAATATCTTTTTATACAAAAAAAAAGCATTGGACTTTAATTTAATACCAGTGAGAAACACGGAAGAAAAAAAATGAAAATATCTTTGTTTGTACACAAAAATTCAGTGCAAAGAACAGCAGATAAAAGGTTACAAAGGATAATTATGGAGCCGTTTCACACAGTATTTTCATGGTATTTCATGATCATTGCTTGTAGTGTTATGTCATACATTGTGCAAAAAGAAACAAGTGCATTTTATTAAGATTATGTTTGCTTTAAAATTTTCAAGTTTTATTTGTGTTGGATGAAAAAAAATTAGAAGCTTTAATAAATAATACATTGAATCAAGTACTATAAATGCACGGCAGCACCCCAAAGATGAATTTGCCCACTGCAACTTGTTGAAGATAAAAGATCTCATTACACAAATATTCTGTTTAAAGGTTAGTTGACACAAAAATACTAAAAATTAGGGCTTGATTCTCACAATCAAAACTGCCCTATAAGCAAGTCGCACACATCTTCAAAACATCGAAAAGAAAAGTTAAAGAAAAGAATAAGAGCTTTAGAAGTACTTTTCGCTGCAGCAATTGATTCACAAAATATCAGAATAAAGATAGAATGCCACAAACATCATCAAGGAGAATGTTTTTGACCAAACACCATTGAAAGACAGCGATGTTAATCAGGAGAAATAAGGAAAAAAACACTGAAAACTTCAATCAACTAAACTATAGAAGGGAAACACTAATCTTTTATCATAAGGAGAAGAAATACCCGACACAGTGGAATCCGCTTAAGATGAAAGTTAAACTTTGGCTTTACAAGGACTATTTCCGAGGCACCAATCCGTTTTTTTTTTTAACTTTACAGGGACTGTTTAATATAAAGCTAAGATGAAATAAACTTTTAGGTTGTTGCCCCATGAGGTTTTTTCCATCAACGGGTTTCACTGTATATCATGGTCTTGAAGACCTGAGAAGTGGCGATGCCTACCTTGGGGTCTGCAGGCTTGAGGTGCGTGTCTTTCTCTGGACATGCAGCCGCTTCAAGCGCCCGCGTCGCGGGATGTTTCTCTTTGATGCTCTCCTCTCCTGCTTGTCTGCGGGGCGATCTTTTCATAGCAGGTGAGCCATCATCGCTGGTAATAATTATAGAGTGACTTAAACTATAATATATGATTACAAAAAGCAAAGTTAATAGATGTTGTGCCGCATTTAACATCACTTTGGATCTGACTACTTTATGTTGAAAATTAGGGTCAGGAATGCTTTTACATATGTGTTATTAATTATTTTATAACGTTCCTTTAAATTTTTCCCATTTAATATTTATTACAATACACTTTCATATAATATATATTGAACGTTTTGAAATTCCAATAATCTATTGAAATCATCTGCTAATCATTGAATTCAGAAACATCAAAGAAGGTTGTTTCAAATATTTCTGTTACAGAATGTTCTTACATTTCAAGGAACCCCATGCATTCACATTGATGATTACTCTAACCAGTATAACCATCACAGCACATGTGCCACTCGTGAACTCTGTGACAACACTGGGTACTAGTCGTAGAAATTTAATGGAAGACTAATAGACTGACCCCTTTTAAAGTTTTATTTTGTTTAGCTCAGTGTTTTGACTTCATAGAGATCCTGTACAAAATATTTCAGTGAACTTATCAATATAATATACATAATTTCTCATTGTCTATCATTAAAACCTCATGTTTCTGGTGAAGGACAGATTTGTGAATTGGACAAAAAGAATAATTGTCATACATTAACAGCAGAGGAAATAAACGAAAATAGTTAAAAAATGTATCAGCAAAGAGAATGTTACGAAAACTTAAAAGGATACTTGAAAGGATGCTTACTATTGTGAAAAATAAATGTTCACTGATGCTCTACCTTAAACATCTTCTATCTGCAAAAATGTTTCCATTTTGAAAGATACAATTTGTCTGGCAAATTAGAGACAAACTTTGAGTGACGATGGTGGCAAATAAAAATCAATAATGTATATATGGTTGTTAAACATATCTAGCAGGATCTTCTTAAAAAATGAAAATGCCTACAAAATGCTGCCTATATTATTAAGTCAACAGTGGCAGTTTCAAGTACAAATTTTTTTTTTTGAACATTAGGAACTTATTCTAATCAAATAACAATTTTAGAAACAAGTACAAGTATCCAAAGTCATATTCATCCTTTCAGACAGTAAACAAATAAGTTAAATGCTGGGGTAGGATTTATTACCTTGGATGTTGTCCCTGGACTGCTTGTTGAGGCACAGATGGTTTTGTTCCCTTTTCTGGAAAAGTAATGAACAAACCGTTTCATGTATTTAATCTTGCAGTGAGTAAAATGGGCATGTTTATTGATTTTTTTAGTAAGCAAATGAGTGATGAAACATTATAGATACTACTAGAAACAGTTCACCAATCTGTCCGACAAGTGTAATTGGATCAACCGATTTTGCTTTATCAATGAAAATTCATCTCACGCTACATGACCAACATCCTATACTCATTCGAAAAAATTACGCCAAACCAGCTGTGACTCGGTTCCCGTTGTGTTTATGATGTGTGGAGAGTGGGTAGGAGAAAGAGCGGTGGGAGGAGAATTAAAGCAAAAACAGACATAGATACACAGAGAGAGAAAGAGGAAGGAGAGATCGTGACAGACAGACATAAATGCATACAGGCTAAAACAGACAAAGACAAAGACATAAAACAGGCGCCGGGGAGGGGGGGGGGGGGGGGGAAAGAAACACAGAGAACAGGACGGGGGGGGGGGGGGGGGGGGGGGGGGTATGAAAGTCACGCATTAATTTCCGTGGAAAGACAAAGACGCTTAGAGAAAATGCGGGTCGAAAAAAAAACAGAGAAGTCGAGGACACTTAGATGTATACAGGCAGAAATAGTCACACGAACTAAAAATAAAATCAAACAAAACAAAAACATTGACAAAAGGACGGTAAATTCACAAGCGAAACAATGGTTTAATTATCTAGTCCGAGCGTAAAGTATGTACGAGCGTTGCTATGCAATTCTAGCATTTGCTATTCTAACTCATAAAAGTGCATTGAAAACGTTTTAATAATGAATTGCCATTTGGTACGTCTCCATTAAAAGATTTTAGCGTACGTCGAAACGTTCAGTATTATCTTATTGTTTATGTTTTCAATTGTAGATAGAAGACAGAAAATGGGTGAAAGGAACGAAAGCCATAAAAATGTTGACATTATCAATATATTTTGGAGAAAAAAAAAACAGAAAAAAGCACCGTATGCCTTTTTTTGCCATTTTATACATAAGTCGAAAATAGAATAGGCAAAACGTTAGAAAAGTATGATCCATTTGACCGATGGGAAGAGGGAGTACTGGGAGTGAGTGAGGTAGGGAGAAAGAAAGAGAGAGAGAGAGAGAGAGAGAGAGAGAGAGAGATGGAGAGAGAGATGGAAGGATGGGAGAGAAGTAAAAAGAGAGAGAAACAGATTGAGGCATAAAAAGAAGCCAGGGTCACAGCCAAAGGCAGATGAAACGAGAAGAGGGTTGGATCCAACAAGCGCCACAAAAATTATTTCTTGTGGTTAGAGAAAAAAAAAAGAGAAACGCAAAATAAAATAAAATAGCAGTGTAAAAATTCCGTACTGTGCATTTCTTTTTAATCTATCTGTTTCAACATAACAAAATTAATGTTTAGCAACCCTAGATCTATCAACATTTCAAGATTATACTTGCCTGATATTTCTAGCACTTATATAATCAGGTAGAAGTGAGTTTCTTTTCAATCCGTCAACCCATTTTAATTTATAGAACTGAATCGAATTTGCTGAGGACTAGACGAATGTTTTATGTCCATAACAATGGTGGTAAGCATCCGCATGATCCTGGCTGATTTGTTGTCTTTCCTAGAATTTAGATGTCGATCTAGGGAGTAAAAACAAAACTATTTTCTTTTGTTGCTTTTTCCTTTACTCTAAAGATAATGCGTTCAGGAAGCTCGACCATAATTTATATTAAAAGCCTCAAACGCTAAAGAAAACCCCGATATCCATTTCAATTCCTAAACACGGGCGCTTCCATTAAACAGTATCGCCCTACATGCAGTAACGTAAATTTGTTAATGTACGATTTACACCACATGGTTATAAAGTTCCATAGCCTGTGATCTACATGCTAGAATGACCAACCCGATTTAAAAATGTAAAGTTCAGAAAACTGCACTAAGACCATTGCGTGCATAAAAATATTCGAGTGTACTGTGGCATATTCAGTAAATAAAATCGATCAGTTTTTATACAACTTCCCAATCAAAGTCAACATAGCCATCTAGAACAATCAAAGTATGCGTCAGATAAGTTGTGTTAAGTTAAAGATTGAGGAAAGTGTAAGTGATTTAACAAAATAAAAATATATAAACAAATTAATAATCTTCGAAAGGAAAAAAAATAACTTGCAATACAACTTCAGATGGGTACACTACCAACCAGTTCCACATAGAGCGCACAATTCTTACATGAGGACTACAGGACGTCCTGTGTACTAAAGATCAGCAAGGGCTAACATGAGTGACACACTTGACTAAATCTAGGAGTGGAAATGTCGCAGGCGCTGTGAATCATCCACCAAACCCTGGGATTCTCCGAACAATGCTCGGTGAGTAAGCGCTGCGCGGCGTGAGCTCTCGGCCGGCTGTCTCTACCACTACGGCCGGCGGGGGTGACATTGAGCAATCTGTATTATATTGCGTGGATTTGTAGCGCGCCATAATTCATTATCACGGCACTCCATCAATACATTAGAGTTGCGGGGGAGAGAAAGACATAGAACAATACATCGCTCGGACGTGTAAGGCACATGCACAGTTAATTGCCGAGTTTGCGATTCACAGGAAGATGACGCATGGCATAAAAGAGACTTGGGGTTTCCTTATTGCTCATTGGCTCCGTAAATTTAAGTTTGAGCTGAGAATGGACGCCAGTGCAGATAACCTTACATATCGTCTTCCTTTTACGCTGGACACCGTGTTCACAAGACCTCTATTATCATATCACACGTATGGATACATTGCAGTTGGGTTGTAGCTCAGATTAGTTACAGGATTGCAGAGGCTCTCTTTCATAGAGCGCGCGTCTCAGATTTGTCGCCGATTGGCCCGAGTTTATTTCCTACTAAATAGAAATCCTAGTATCCCCCAGTTGTTTCGGTTCGGTATCACGTAATAACTACGTCAGACTTTAGCCTTTGAAGCCTGCAGAGCGTTGAACTAAGAGAGGGAGACCAGGAAACGATAGAAAGCTCCATCCCCACTGGTACCCACTGCTCCAACTATAAAGCAGAACTGGAAGCCATCAAAGAAGCTCTTACTATTCTAGAGAGGATCACACCATCCATCCCAAAAGCTAGAGCAGTACTTCTCAGTGACTCAAGGTCAGTCTTGGAAAAATTGGAAGACTTAAAGGGGGAAGAAAGACAATATCTTGCTAAGTGTCTAGGAAATGTAATAAGAAACACAGAGTCTCTGGTCTTGCAGTGGATCCCAGCCCACTGCAGGATAGAGGGAAATGAACGGGCTGACAGATTGGCAAAGGAAGGATCAGTACTGGAACAGATTGAAATTGACCCCACATACAGAGAAGTAAAGTCCATAATCAAAACCAGCTTAAACAAAAAGTGGAAAAAGAGTCACCCTGAATACAACAAGCAAGATGGGGTGTACTGCCTAAGCAGACGAGGCCAAACCACCATTTTTAGGCTCAGGACTGGACATAACCGACTAAAACACCACATCCACAAGATATTTAAAGTCGGCGAAACAGATCTCTGCTTGTGTGGACAGGCAGCAGAAACAGCCCAACATGTGCTTCAGGATTGCAGCATAACAACTTGCAGTGGATTGAAGGTTGGTGCATAAATCAGAAATTAAACGCATGGAGGGTAAAAACATAAGATCGAAGGAAGGAATGATATGTTCACTTATACTCCGTAAAAATATAGAGGCGGAAGAAACCTTAACAGAAATCAATCCAAATAGAACGCTCAATAAAAACCGTATTCCATATCCTTTAGAGTACATGTACATGTATTAGAGAAATCCCATTGCGTTCTCTGCCCCACCATACCACTGTGCACACAAACTGTTACCAGATATATGTGCTACTCCCCTTAGTGTTGAGGGGAATCGTGACAGTCAGAAGATATGAAGTTCTACCAACATACATCAATTCTAAGTGAAAGAATAACTTACGATAATCCAATCCGGGTTTTTTTTTTATTCCTTCCTCCCAACGTAAATATTTGGGAAGTTGGGAGATAATACTACCTCAAAGGCATAGCATGAACAAAAAATTAACCATTGCTGTAAGTTTCTGCTTTGGTAATTTACTAATAGTTATAATAGCAAATTAGTTGAGATTAAAGGAGATGGGTGAAAGAAAGCTAAATTTAAATGAAATATTAATAGATGTAGAGAGACATTCTGACGGAACAGATAGAGAGACAGACAGTTCGATAGACAGCTACACAGAGAAGCACGGAGACGAACAGACAGACAGGCAGATAGAGAAAGAGCACAAGACAGAAACAGAGAGAGAGAGAGAGAGAGAGAGAGAGAGAGAGAGAGAGAGAGAGAGAGAGAGAGCGCAGGTACTATCGATTCACACAGAGACCTGTAACATTGATTTAACTGGTACGTCTTTCACACAGCACAGGCAAAGGCAGGTCACGTGAGGTCAACAGAAACAGTGTTGTTTTGTATCACACTGTCTAACTTCATGAAAAAAATGAGGTTAACTGGGTGTTTTCAGTTGTAACAGGCTTTTTCATTTGCCCTCCTATAATTATCCAAGCTCAAACGTAGTGGGTTTAAAGAGTAAAAATCATGGCAAATGCTATACAGAGACAGAAAAGAGGAAGGAGGAGGAGGAGGAGAAGAAGAAGAAGAAGGAGAAGAAGAAGAAGAAGAAGAGGAAGGAAGGAGGAGGAGAAGGAGGAGGAGGAGGAGAAGAAGAAGGAGAAGAAGAAGAAGAAGAAGAAGAAGAAGAAGAAGAAGAAGAAGAAAAAGAAGAAGAAGAAGAAGAAGAAGAACAACAAGATCAACAACAACAACAGCAGCAGCAAAAACAAAAACAAAGTGAGAAGATACTTTTTTTTGTAGGCAACAACTTATTAAATGTGTTGCATTCTAACACAAAAATAAAACGTATTCTTCAACCGCTTATATTTAAATTATTTATCACCTCGACGATTGTAAATCATGAGAGATACAGACCGATGGTTGGTTTTAGCATTTTACGTCCATAAGATCTTATGTTTGCTATAATTATTAACACTGGAGAAAAAATAGAAGGTGGGGAGAGAGAGAGAGAGAGAGAGAGAGAGAGAGAGAGAGAGAGAGAGAGAAAAAGATAAGGAAAGTATGATTGGTTAGCTTTGGTTTGCTATCGTGAAAATAGGCTTTCAAGACAAAAACTGGTAATCAGAAAAATGGTTCTGCATGCCCTTGAATTTTAAGTATTACCTTTCTGCATCGTAAACCTTTTCCGTACTATAAAATATTGTTCATATGACAACTAGAAACCAGAAAGCGTATAAAAACGGTATGAGCATAGAATGAAGATGGTGGAATGAAGCATAGCATAATTATTATGAATGATAATAAAAGCATAAACTTACGTCTCATTACTTCTCCCTCGAGAGAACTCATAATGTCCGTAACATCGTCTAGGCAATCCCGTGTCCAAAATGCACAAAGTGACTGGACAAGTTAGAAATTATGGGTCTACTTTTCGGTTCAATCTGTGTTTCCTATACAGTATAATCAAGACTAAGTTAGCTCAGAGACAATTACGTTTTGATTCACCCAGAGTCCTAAAATTAATGAAATTCTCTACTAAATGAAACATTAAGAGCACATTTTTAATCACAGGTCCACAATTCCTACTTTTTCAGACGTTTTGTTTGCGCAGAAATACTTTATTTTCAAAACAACGTGGATATATATCCGAACGACTGGAAGTGTATATATATCAGGTGCGGTAATGGCCTGTTCTGGGTAACCTCTAGAGTTTTGAGTGTTCGGCACTTTAGTCCCAAAACCAGAACAGTGAGGGCACGATAACTGGCAACGTCTGAACGATAAACAGAACCCTGCAATTCCAGATCGGTGCTGGAACTTCAGACAGAGCACGCCTAGCACATAGACAATGCAGCAGAGAGCGTGTGCGCATACACCTAACCACTCAAATGTCTAACAGCGTATGTCTATAAATACACCTGATTCAGCTTATCCTACGGCCACACATTGATTACTAAGCACGTTCTTTGTTGAAATATAAAAAATAACAAAGAGTTAACGTAAAAATCCGTTATCCATTTAAAAAAGAAAAAGCAGACTCACAAGTCAGTGTTAGGAGAAAAAGTCGGAAATCACACTTTCAAGTCTAAATCGATATCGAAATGTAAGTCGCGCATTGCTACACACACGAGTGGTTAAAGCATTAAAATCTTATAATGCGGCCCGCGGTTTGCCTCAGTAGTGATCTTCTGACAAACAACGTCCCTCTAATACATTTCCTATTTTCTTACAACTCCGTGTGCTCGACCACAAACCACTAGTTTGAACGATCAGCGGGTTGAAAGCCCCTCACTACCTAGCTGTACTTTCCTTTCAGGGTGGTAAGTAGGCGAACTGAAGCGCGGGGTGCAGGCATGTCTGAACAACTAGCTCTGTCCGCGTCTTGCCGCCTGGCTCTCGGGGTATCGATCTGTGATCGGCCGATCGGGCTCTGCCGCTTGTCAAGTGCTTGGGCAGCCCGCAACACAGTGTCATGGAGGAGGCCGTCTTCTGCTGTTATGTATGTACTTTCATACCGACTTGCTGGCTCTCTCGGATTTCTTACGGCCAGGAAGAATCCATTGTGTCGCGCTGGGTGCATGATTTGATCCGCCTCGTCAGCAAGTATATGTTCAAGAATGGCACTACAGTATGACGCAGTTTTAAGTCCACGTACCCTTATGTGTGTGTGCGAGGTTGTGTTATTAACCACCAGGGCCGACCAGTGTACCGAAGGGATAAGGTGAGTGTCCAAAATTACTTATATCAACCTTTTAGCACGAAAATAATACAACGAAATAGGTAAAATATCAATGGATTTGAATTAGGTATGTCTTAAAAGAAAAGAAAAAAAGAAAGCGGACGACGAATGTAAAGTCTTTGAAAGTGGTAAGCTACAATTTACGATAGGCCTCACTTATTAGGCCCAAACAACATACATGGATGTGCTGGTAAGAGGAAATCTTCCATTAGAATTCCACACAAGTCTAGCCACAGTCGATGCTGTATTTTGACTGCTGTTCAGTCGAATATGATTGTATCCTGATTCTTCGTGTAGTTTATGCCTCGTACTTTCTTTTAAATTCCAGAACGAAATAGATGATGGTAAGATGACCTCATGAAAATTTTTACAGAATACCTAGTAATACCTGTTCAGTGTTGCCCTGTATACTGTTGATTGGGGTAAACTCCAATAATATTTGCAGAATGTGCAGAGCGCTGTTATTATGGCGATTAATCTTATTGGGTTTGTCTTGCCGATGTTAGAATGAATGCTTGAACTGTAAAAACTTGTCTAAGTATCAGCGTGTGTTTACACTCATAAAATATTAAATACGATGAGATATCGGAAGTAAAAACAGTGCATTTTTTATGTTTATTTTCATGACTTAACTCATCTCAGTGTAAGCGTGTGTATGTTGAGGTTATAAAATGTGTGAAAGTATTTGGTAAAATTCGTCAATCACAATAATATTATCATTCCCAAACAGCAGAATAACGTGTATGGCATTATTGTGAAGCAAAACGTTTAGACAACGGAAATGCAAAATGATGGCCTTTTATACACATATTCTTACCTTCATTGACAAAGAATAGGAATTATGCTGATTGTATATTTCTATTTGTATATACAGTTGCAAGTTTGCTAATGACTATGGCTATAGGATTAAGGGCTGGCATTGGTTATCTACAATGAAGGAGAAAAGAACAGATGTTAGATGCCAAAGACAGCATTCCTTTTGTAGGTGAGCTTGTAAAATTCTCCCTGAATGTTTGGGGAGGAGAGAGAGAGAGAGAGAGAGAGAGAGAGAGAGAGAGAGAGAGAAAGGGGGGGGGCGGTTATCGCTTAGAGTACAAACAAAAACAGGCGCATTTTTTTAATCAAATGATATTTTAAAAGATGATAGATCTACTTTCTTTCGGTTTGAGGGGTGAAATATTATAAACCATGAAAAAGAAATGAAAAATGAATGAAAGGAGAGAAAAGTGAAACCAAAAAGGAATAAGTTAGGCTCAAAAAAGAATATTTCAGTCTGAAGGAAGAATATCCTCAGTTTGATCTACCTCTTTCTTTAACACTGCACTGCAACCAATAGGTACAATTTTTGCTACGTTCGTCCCTCCCTCATATGATTTTCCGCTTGAGATAACAGCGTGTATGTAAGTACCACTTTTACTTCATCTTCCCGAATCTCGAGAACGATGCTCGAGGCCGAGGGCAATTTGTGGTTCCGAATGGGCGAGCGTCTCTCGTTTTTCTATCTTTAATTATGGGAGAACGTAAGTTGGTAGTGGAGGATCTCTGTGGTATTGGTAATGCTTTAACCGACAGGGATCATGTTCTTATGATATTTATTCATGACCGGTCCACATGTTAGCCATTGGCTTTTTTCCCCTTTATACTTAAAGAGAAAATGAACTTTTACAAGCTTTCTTTTCGACCTTTTTTCCCTTTTCACATATGTTCATTTGGTTATGAGGAAACATTAATTTATAATTATAAATAAAATAGAAAACCTGAAATAAAAACACGGAACATTCTCACTTAGTAATTTTGCGCGAATTGCATTCTCTTCTTAGTAATCTTACGCTGTGAAAATGGGAACAACAACAAAAAAGGATTATAAGAGTTGCATTACCGCACGAGAAGTCAAGTCTAAGTGTATATGTTCCAAATGATCATCTATATAAAAAAAATTGGGCTAAATTAGCTAGTTGTTACAATTCTGTTTCAAGGTTTAAGCTTCGAACTTTCCAGTAGTCGAATTGCCATAGAGACACAACACAACAACATTAATTTTTATCAGAACTAGAGAATGGGCACGCCCACGCATTGGTTTCTTTTTACCAGTCCCAGGCTCCTCGCATAGATTTTTTTTTTTTTTTGTGCAACGTTCCGGTGTTACATCCGACTCCATAAAGTGTGTGAGACATCAGTTTAAAAAAATAAGGGAAGATAAGGGCGAACCTGCGCGCAGGAGGCATAACATCTGGATACAGCGGCTTGTTTTCCGCTTAGTGTCGAACTTGATTTAAAATAGTGTGCCGGCGGGTATAAATCGTATAAATTATTAACAGTCACCAGTTTCCGTGTGTGATTTGTGTTTTCATTTATCTCTTTGTGACGCCGAGGTAAAAAATGTAAAGGAGTGATTCAAAGAGGCGATAGTGCAATCACGTTTTAATATAATTATATTAAAAAATATATAAGCCTCTTTGAAATACATGTAATGTGTTATTGTAATAAATTAAAAGATCGCGGTGAAAAAGATAGGGACAACCGAAAAAGTATAATTCATTACAAAAACAGCTTACCCGTACGTCAAAAACTTTTATATTAATATTGTTAGACAGTCTAATTGATATTATTATGATATTGGGTACACATACTGGGTTAGTGGCGCTTTCCTTAGTAGCGAGTAAGAGCAAACAACAATTTCCACACAAATAGTAAGTAAGATGATGTTTACAAGTATTTTTCAAATCCGTAATTTGCTGACATCGAACACAATATATATGAAATAAATCCATAAAATACTGCACATATAATTTCTAATAACGAGATGTGTAGCTTACCTGCAAATGTCTCTTTTTAACTGTAGATTCAGTTTAATTGCTCTCATAATTCTAAAACTGAACATTACATTTTAAATTACTTTCCACTTGAATTAGTGAATTGGTCTGTTTAACAACAACTGTATATTTAAGCCTAATCCCACAAAACTTAAAATTTAAGTTCAAAGAGAACATTTACTAAGAATAGCACACGGTTTTTTCACAGCTCGTGTAAAGCTAAGGCTCGTTGAACGAATAAATCCCAGTCAGAAAATTTCACTTTGTCTAGGAAGGATAAAGAAGGCAACTTCAGCCCAGACTTTAAAACAAAAAAGGTTTTTATGTTCTCAGGGAGGGAAAAAGAATGAGAAAAAAGGCAATTTTTTAAGCTTCCCTTCTGTGCTAAACCGCTGGTTGTTTGAGGATCGACTAGTAATAACAGAGGGCTGGGCCGAGCGGAGACCACAGCGTGGGCCCTCCTGAGCCGTAGCAGCCCAGCAGGTGATGCGGAAGCCTCCAGAGAGAAAGAGGGAACAGAACAGAGTACCCAGTGCTACGTTCTTAGTCTAGCTAGGGCTAGCTGCTTGCTCATTGCATGCTCAGGTGATAGGAGTGGTGAGCAACCTAGGAGACGTTAAACCCAAAAGAGAGTTCCCACGGTGAGCAACGAACCTAGACACCTATAGATCCGGAGGGGCTAAGGCGATCTAGCCTAAGATCTAGTATCATAGCGCTTACTTGAAGGTAAGATGAAATTAAATTGTGTGTATTATTCTGACGCAGTAGATCTATTGAAACTTAACGGAGGTCGGAGCGTAGTTTGGGATCTTTGAGGATCGAGTTGGTAGAAGTGATGGGCTGGCAAACTTTAATATTGCTCTAAAAAAGTTCACCGCTACTTTAATAACAATTAGTGATAACATGTATACATTTTTTAAATAGATTTCTTTCAAGTCTTTTTTTTTCAGAGGATCGTTAAACTAAACATTCACTCAATCTTAAAATTATACCCTTTACAAGTATCAAAGCTTAGTGATCTCCTAGTCTATCAAGTCAACGCATATCATGTTCTCTATGCTGAACCTGCATTACGGCAAACATTGTATTTTTTCCCTTTTAAATGGGAGGGAATTCACCAGTAACTGTTGTATTTCGTAAATACATACAGTAAATTGTCCAGTAAAAGTGTAGTATGCGCCTAGTGTGTGTGTGTGTGTGTGTGTGTCTTGCTCTCTCTCTCTCTCTCTCTCTCTCTCTCTCTCTCTCTCTCTCTCTCTCTCTCCATATTTATGTCTACCTCCAACTTGTAATAGAAAAAGTTATCTAATCTATACAACAGTTTTCCGAAGCAACAAAGAATTTCAGATCGACATATCATTTTAAAATCATTTCAATCCTAATTTCTATTGTAGATTAATAAAGTCTATCCAATCGTATCTTATATTTTACTAAAAGCTTGAAACGTTACACACACAAAATAAGTATTTTCTGAGTTAATAACAGATTATTAGAGCAGTAAACGTGGCACTGATTCAAACACATTGTAACATTTTGAATCAAAGACGAATTAATTAAGAATGTGTTATAAAAAAGCACCAGTGTAGGTATATTTTTCAGTGCAGATATAGTGACCTGCGGGCTTACCTTGTAATTTCTTTGAAATTGTAAATTATCTTCATTTTTTTTTCAACCTTTTTATTGAATTTTTTTAATGAAAAAGAACCTATAGAAAGAGGAGAAGAGAACACTCACCTGTTATTGTTAAGTCCATGGGTAATGAAGGGTCCATTTCAACTTTTCCTTTCTGAAAATAGTGCAATGTTATTAATATATGAAAGGAAGGCAGAAAATTGTTTGTGAAATAATATAATTTACTCTAGATATTAGCAAATTCAGGACTCTTTCATCATATTCATTGCTAGATGATGATCATTAAATTTTGTTTACTTCATTTCAAATTGCCTTTTTACACACAATTGTAGTGTGACTGTTTTGTTGTTGTGTTTTTAGTGTGTTTTATTTTTTTGTTGTTTTTTTTGGAGGGGGTGTTATCATTTATTAACTTTTAAATATGTTCAACATTAACAGGTCAAGAAGTAATTTAATCAAAACATATGCGAGATAGGTAAAAGCTTCACCTTTTTATATTATGAGACAAACAATTCCAACGCTTTACATGTAAAAAAAACATGCAGACAATACAGAACAATCATAGGAATACAGAGCAAACAAAATTCAGACAGGATGGACAGATAAGACTTTTGATTTGTGCATGATTCTGCTGAATTTTTTACACATGATTATCAAAATGATATAAGACGAGATAAGATTAGCAGAAAGGCTACTTGTATATACCTGATCCATATGATTACTGATGTATTTTTATGTACACCTTAAAAAAAGTACCATTCTTGGACAATAAAGATTATTATTATTATTATTATTATTATTACTGTTGTTATTATTATTATTATTATTATTATGTATTATTATTATTATTATTATTATTATTATCATTATTATTATTGCCAAAATAACTGCAGTGATATCATGTCTTTAAGATGTCCTACTGATGTTAAATTGAATGTATTCAGTTGCCTGAAAGTATTATGTAATAATTTTAAATCTATTAAATAATGATACATGTGTTTTAATGTAAAATATTGGTTTGTCTTTCAGGTTTCAGCAATCATGAAGGGTGTGAAGAGTCTGTTTCTCCAATCCTTACAAGGAGAGTTAAAAACTGGACAAGACCATTAACAAAAATTGGAGGTTGTCAAGTATCTTGCGCAAGGGATGTTTTCTAAACAACTCTCTCCTAGAGGTAACCTTAAACAATTTTATTTTTTCTAAAATATAATTACCTCTGCCGTAGTTGATTTTTTATTTTGATTTTCAATTTATTGCATGTAGCATGAAGATCCTGTTAATAAATATTTTGCCCATTAGGTGGGGGAAAACTTTTGATATCCTCAAAAATTGAAAGTGGCAGAAGATAATATTTCCTTTCGATTATGGGGTTTTACAGTTAATAAGCAAATCTAGGATATTGATTTTTCAACTAATGTTTCAGGCTTATAAATAATTTCCACACAGTCAAGACAAATCAGACTGGGATACAAGCTTTTAAAAGAGGACACATTTTATTTTAGCTGAGAGACAACATGTTGCAACTTCAATTTGATCAGTACAATTCTCTGTGCATTATAAATAACTGTTGGCTTTGACAGTGATAATGGTGGGGTCTCTGCATTTACTTCAACCTGACATAAAAAAAAGTGCTACAAAATACTTATGTAACTTTTGTTTCACTGAAAGTATGCACCTTGTTATGTAAAAATTGTTAGCTAATTGGTGTTCATTTCACAATGGGAATGAAAGTGCGAGGGCTGTTTGTGACTAAATGAAAAAAATGTCTATATATAATACATAGCCTTTGTTATTATCAGTTTTCTGTTCACCACAGAGCAAAATGTAATCACTTCTTTTATACAGCTCATTACTGATGCAATACACAATCATCATTAAATAAATGAAACTCACTTCAACATTGACTGCATTTTTTTGCATTTCTTTACTATCCTTAGATCTTGTCAATGCTGTGAAAGATTCGAAAAAAAAAAATTTAAGTGCAAGATAAAATTGATTTAAAAAATTAGACAAATGAAATGAACACCATGCATCTTACACCCCTCTCCAGTTTAAGATAATAGGCATATTTTTCCAGCTTCTAAACTTAAAAAAAATGTCTAGCCTAGTTGCATTATGTCCCAACATCAGCACCATTGTTTTGTCATAATGATAATCATTTTATTACAATGATCTATAGATACCCTTAGGAGTTTCCAAGAAGATTTCGACTGAAAGAGCTTATGATTTTCTTTTCTTCTGTATTTTGATAAGAGAGCCCTGGCATTTCAATTGAAAATTAAATAATCTTTAAATCAATGAAGGTACTAAAGAAAATATATTTTGAATTTAATGTTTTTATAGCATATGGTTAATTTAAATACTGAAACCTTCTAATAACAATTATTAACTTCAATAAATCATTAACGTCATCATAAATAACTCAGGTATAAAGTATACAAACCATTGTTGGCACTCATGTTCAGATCATCAAGGTCGTCAGTATTTACAAAATGAGTGTCCATCTCTGAGCTGGACACCATTGCCTCAGGAGCTGGATCATGGGGGGCATCTTCCTCCATGCTGCTCGGTCTTGTTTTCTTTTGGGTATCAACTTCAAGTGCAGTAACATCAGAATCAGATGCCGGAGGCTGATTTTCATGTTGCTCTGTAGAGGCAAGGCTCTCTCCCTCTGCAACATTTGCATTGTTAATTTCAGTGGTTCCTTTTGTTTCACCTGGTGCAAAGATCTGTATGTCGTCAGAAAAACCCTGCATTAAAAAAAAATAAACATAAATTATGAGTCATACCTTTGGTTTTAAGCAGCAAAAAAGGTAAAATTTTAATTACTGTTGGAATAAAGAGAGGGATAACAAATCCTTATATTCATACACATTTTTTCCCCCTATGATCTTTACAGATAAAAAAAAAATCTGTAAATAGTATTGGACTCTTCATTTTCATCTACTTTGTGGCTTACACTAGGATGTGTCTAGAAGAAGGATGAGTCGTAGGATAGTTAATTCAGTTGTTATTTTTTCCTTTTATAACAAAATAAATTAGCTTAAATCCAATCTCACCTCTGGTGCCTTTATGCTCTTGGGTGGTTTTATTTTAGACGGCACTTTAACTTTCTTTAATATTTTCTTCTTTCTGTAGATTTTGAAAAAAGGTCAAAAGTTAAAATCATATCAAATGAATCAAATGTTTGAATGAATGGAAACCTTTTTAAAACTGATATAATGACCAATGTATTTATACAAAACAAACATGATGCTAACAATTGTATATCATTATTAAAGTTTGGCATAATTGTATTTACAGAAGAAAAAATAATTCAAATTAGTCATTACAAACATAAAATTCTGGCTTCATTCTATCATGAGTAAAATGGATCTTTCAATAGTGAGTCATATGTGTCTTTATTTTTACTATATTAGGTAACTTTTTAAAATAATTTGAAATACAAAATAATAATAAATAATAATTTAAAAAAAAAAAAAGAAAAGAAAAAAAAAGTGTAAACTTACTTTGGGCTTGCTTTTGTGCTAGATTCAGCCTCTCCAGATTTTCCATTAGTGCTATTTCCAACATCATTTTCTACAGAGGAAGGTACAGTTGCAAGCTCATCAAGGGGAAGAGGTTCATTGTTATTGTTATTAAGACAAAGATTTGATTTTGGAGAACCCACAGGGGAATTTGCTATGGCAGATTTAGATTTAAATGGGTCTATATCATCCACAGCATCTGGATCAAAATTATAGGTTGCTGACGATCTTATTGGAGGTGATGATCCAAGTTTGATCTTTGATTCAAATGGATTCACACTATCATCCAGAGTATCAAAATCAATGTCATAGGATCCCTTTTTAGGAAGGGGTGGAGATTTAGGCACGTATCCATCTTCACCATCCGCCATCTCACATATCAGAAGTAGAGATATTCTTTTGCTGAAAGAAAAAATTTAAAAAAGAAAAAATAAAAAAATAAAATTAAGGGCAAAGCATACTAGTTTGTGAGTATCAACTATCATGGCTTTAAAGTTTTTAAATTTAGTTAATTTATGTCACTCCAAATTCAATAAGAAAAAATTGTGCAGAGAGTTTCAGCAAATAATGCACTTATCTAAAATCATAAAATTATACAGGGAAATTTTCTAACACTGTACATTAAATTATTTTGTTGTCTGTATTGCTAGAAGCCACTGAGACATTTTAAACTTCAGAAAAACAAATGCACACTGTACATTAAATAATTTTGTTGTCTGTATTGCTAGAAGCCACTGAGACATGTTAAACTTCAGAAAAACAAACGCATTGAAAAGAGCATTAAAATTATGCTCGCCAAGTAATATTTTTGGCTCTCAATTACCCAACAAGGGTATTGATTTATAAATAAAACAAGATATTTTAAAGGAATCTTTCCTTGTAAAATATTTAGGAAACATTACAAGCAATGTCGTTAAAAATAAGCATATAAACCTATTCACCAATATAGGTTTGCTCAGCAGTATGCCATTTAAGAGGACATTTAACAACATTTAAAAAACATTTTAATTCAAAAGAAAATTCATAAAAATTTCATTAAAAAAACAGGATGTGGAATTTTTAGAAAAAAACAGCAGTTTTATAGATCTGACCTACATGTGTTTCAATGTTTATTTAATGTTTTTGGGTGTGCTGGACACAAATTTGCACTAGATGCAAGTATTTTCTGTTGAAAATTCATTTACAAAGATTGACATTGACAGTTGAATTTTTTCCCTTATTTCTCAGTAAAAAAAAAAAGGAAGTCTGGTGGAAGCATACTTCAAAAGAAACCTCCCCAAATAGGTTTATTTTTTTAAAAAGATCATTTCATTTTTTTTTAATTGGCCCTGAAGTAACTAAATTAAAAGTTCACTCTAGAATCTAGGAAGTTTTTAAAGTAGGTCTATTTCTTCTTTTTAAAAAATGCAATTGTTTGTAGTAGTCTAGTGTTTGGTGTCCTTTCATCAACAAAGGGGGTGAAGCAATAGATATATTTATTAGCAGTGGCTGCTCATACGGGTTGTGCGCAAAGACAAGATCTATTCGTACATAAGTTCTCGAACTAGCACCATCTTCTTGCAGTTCTCGCTGTGGCCTAAACTTGAGTCTCTTTTTCTTTCTCCCTTTCTCTTAGTTTCAGTATATCAAGACTAGGTTTCAGGATGGAAAAAGAAACCAGGAGTGTTGATCTTACATCTAGATCTCTAGGGGTCATTTATATTTAAGTACATCGTCATGGTAGCTTACGACTCGTCTAAGAATATATAAGAGTAGGAAGGCTTGCGACAAGGCGTAAGCTATCTTGCCATTGTACTTATGGCCCTAAATCTTGAATTCAAATTTAAAGAGGCCTATAGATATCTACTTATCAAGGTTTATCATTCTTCTTTAATGCTAAATTGGCCCAGTTGCCAACTACAGCTGAGCAGTCTAAAAAGTGTCACAGGCAATAACAGCACATGTATGGCAGTCGATGTCTAGATTTAGTCTTATCAGATATATGGCGACCACTTATATATTAATTATTATTGCCAGCTAAATGGTGCTCTGTCCAAGCCATGAAGTTGAACCTAATGCACTTGTTGCAATTATGGGAGTGTTTTGAAAGACTAAATATTCTGTGCCAAAGCAATTTTCAACAGATATAGGGCCTACTTGGTACTTTTTGAACTTGCAACGTCAACTAGTATGTGTTTACAACACAGATGAGTAAAAAAACTGTGATAAATATCATGGAATCGAAGTCTCTTTAACCAGCTCGATCACCTGTGCCTCAGACTGGGTCTGCAAAATCAACCTGGGAATCTGCCCCTCAAACTTCTCTCCAAAATAATTTTAATTTTCTTTAATGAATCTTCAAAATTTTGAGGAGAATTGCATTTTTGAAAGATTCATTTTTATAAAGCTATACATACTTTAATTAGAAAAAGACTTGTCAAAAGAAGAAGGATAATGGAAATTAGGTTGGTTTCCCTTGTCAGGTGAGTCACTTCGCATTTTTTTTTTTTCTTGAATTTTATGTAAATAAAAATTGCACCACTTTCAATGTTTGTACAATTTATTCTCACCTAGGTTGATTAAAATTATTAAAATTCCTAATCTTTCTTTTAATCCCTCAACCTTTTGTGGGATCCCAACAGGACTGTTTTATTAATTATATTGTTTGTTTCAGGCTACTCGTCAATGTTTACATTCTGTGATGTTTTGTTCTCTCACAGACGGAAGTAGGAAGTTAGATTTTGTTTGTTATACAGACAATAATAGTGTATTTAATTTTATTTTCACGAGCCGAAATATGCACAAACATTGTTTGATTAGAATAGTGAGGGCAACGATTTGTTTATCTAAGAGAGACTACTCCCGTGATCTCATAATAATTTTCATTTGTGAGTGGACATAAGATTGAATGGAATGCCATGGTGCTAAGGAACTCCATTTCTAGACATAGGTCTAGATAGGCATTGATTTGTCTGTTTGTTTTTCGGGTTTCTAAGACTTTTGTGTTTTTATTTGTTGTTTTTTTCTCATTGGTGTAGTGTGGCGGAATAAACATAGCGTAGAAAATAATAATGCTTACTAAAAATAAAATTAATTTTCTATGACTAAATCTAGGCCTAGAACTAGATTCTAGATCTATAAGTCTGGGCAGCGGCGATCTTTACTTCCACTCTTCACGTATCTGAGTCTTTTTTAAGCTTATTGCATAGTTCACTCCCTGTATATATGCGAGCCTGTGTCTGCCAAGGTTTTACCTTTGTTTGTATTCTCACTCTACTAGACTGTAAAGACTTATCTGAATTTTGTTTGCATTTTTTCCCTTATTTTAAGTAGTTTTTGGTTTTGAATTTACATTTTGTTTCTCGTTTGAAGTGTTCATTATGTATTTAAAATGTAGGTTTGTTGGTTGTGTCTTTTTTTTAGATTTCCAAATATTTTTTTGAACAGATTGTTACCACAAACAAGCCTGCCTATGTCATGACAACTGAGATTGTTAAAGGGGTATATCTCTCCTACACCAAAAGAAATGGCAGTGATGATGGAGTTATGGGAGTTGGAGAAATTTTTAGAGAAGGCCATAGAAGAGTGTCGAAAGGTTAGTGTATTTCTTTTAATCTTGTATGCATTTCATCAAAATAGCTCTTTTTTACTTTCAGCCAATTATTTAGTTGTGGTGCAAGGACAAAAAGTTGCTTATTTGTTTTGTGTTAAAGAAAATTTGTTTTGAAATGTTCTTTCTATGGCTTTGCAATTAAATGCATCTAAACAGAACATTGTGACTAATACGTTCTTGTATGTATTATGATTTGCTAATTTTGGTGGATGATGAAAAACAGGTAACAGTTTGTGCTTTCCATTCTTTCTATGAGAAGATTTGTATGGAGTATTTTTTGTAGAATGACATATATTGCATGTGTGGATGTGGAAATCCTTTTTTATTAACATCAAGCAACACCACAAATATATTTTTTTCTTTTGATTTCCACAGGTAATCAATCTGAGTCACCGTGGCTTGACAATTGTCACAGGTCGTCTAGCTGGAGCAGTAGGTGCTCGAAATCTCTTACTGAATCACAATAAGCTTCTTGTGCCTCCTGAAGAGATGTGTTCTCTAACCAATCTGACTGAACTTATTCTGGACAATAACATGCTCACTATGATTCCTTCAGGTACTGTAGTCACAAATGAAAATTGTTTAAATTCCATTCCAAGATATAAAGTATCGAGCTCAGCTTGTTAATCATCTATGAAGCAAAGTGGAAAAAAAATTTACTTGATACATGTTGTATTATATTTGTAACTGTAGTGTTAGTGCTGTTACTATCATAATATTCGTGTTCCAAAATTAATCATTTGTGAAAAATTCATAACACATTACATAACATGTGTTGGACACTGAATAGAATAAGGTATGTATTGTCAATGCAAGACATAACTAATATTTCGAATTACTGGAGCTGAAAAAAATCATTCTTCTTTGACATAACTTTTTCAGGAAAGCGCATTATGAATAAATGCTTATTTGTTGCTTACATGAAAACACAGTCATCATCATCATCATCATCATCGGTATTTTGATTAACGTGCAGGTACTGGGGCAACATCCACATCAGTGGACCCCCTTCCAGGTAGCTGGCTTGCTGCACGCATGGCTGATCTCACACCAGATCTCCAGGTGTTTCTGTCATGAGGGTCAGTTGTTGAGAGTTTCCAGTCTTTCCGATCCCTCTCTGTCACCTGCTTCCATGTCATTCTGGGTCTCCCTTTTCTACTTTTTAAAATATTTCGAATTACTGGGGCTGAAAAAAATCATTCTTCTTTGACATAACTTTTTCAGGAAAGCGCAATATGAATAAATGCTTACGACCAAATTACTTTATTTCTCTACAGGCATTGGACGTCTGTCAAAACTTAGAGTTCTGTCGGCATCACACAATCCTCTTGTAGCCATACCAGAAGATGTCGCAAATCTGTCGTCATTACAATGTCTGTGGTTGAGCAATTGCCAACTCTCATCTGTGCCATCATGCTTGGGACATCTAAAAAGTTTACAGAAACTAGGCCTTAGATCTAATGAGCTCTGCCGGATACCAGAAGAATTGTGCAGCTTATCTAATTTGCGATGGCTGTGTATGGACGATAACCTTATAAAGGACTTGCCAACTAGCATTGGAGGCTGGGTGGAGCTGGTCTATCTAAGTCTCAATAGTAACAGATTTGATGAGGTTCCTTTGTCACTTCAGAATCTGCCTAGTCTTGTGTCTCTTCACATGAGACGAAACAATATAAACTCCTTACCAGATGACACCATCGTTGCCTTATCATTCTTATATTGCTTGGATGTTCGGGAAAATGGTTAAAACTTCGCAGGTCTACTCACCTTCCAGTCAAGACACTGATAAGGAATTAATTCACGTGTGGAATTTTTTTTCCCATTTCCGTACTTTTGAAATAGTTTTGATGGATTGATTATTATGAGATTTAAGTTACCAAAGTAGAAGTTATGAGCTCTGCTTTAAGTTGCTGTTGGTTTATCAAATAACTTAGGTCACATACTTGTGTGTGCATTGAGAGACAAAGAGAGGGGGCAAGGGATGCAGAGGAATATCAAATGAATTCGCAGGTAATGTGAAAGATATATCCATAAATTTATTTTTTTTATTTCATCATTATTTTTGTTGCATCAATTGGAGGTACTTGTAATTCTACAGAAAGAGAAGTATGGACTCGATACTCTCCTCTTATGTTATGGGCTTGCCTGTGAACTGAGAGTGTTTCGCCTAAGGTCATAAAAGAGTAGGTCTCCAAGCACTGGGGAGTAAGCCAAACCTGCCCATTTTTTGCACCCCTTAATTGTTCTCCCGTTTGCTCACGGCGTATTAGTCATTCTTCTTGATCAATTTACATCTATAAGAATGCACTTAACAAATGATGCATTCTGAAGAATGATTTTGAAAATTTGTAAATGGCTTTCTAAACAAAATAGCTTCTTTTTTTGCTAATCTTGAAGAAAAAAAAAGATTATTTCAGTAGTGCAAAATAGATGAAAAGTTTGAACTAAACAAAATTATTTTTGTAAAGGCAAAAAAAAACAACAAAGCACATAAATGTGTATTTTTCTATTATCTGTTCTAAAATTAATTTCATAGATCTTGCATAAACGAAAATTGTCTTTTTTTTCCTCTTACACATTATCAATAATTATCTTTATGCTTTATAGGTATACCTTAATGTTTTCCTTTTTTATTTCAGGGATTGGATTTTATTGTGATAGGATCTGACCCTGATGAAGAAAGCTGAAAATGCTCTTGATAAGGGCGTTCTCAAGTCTTCAAATATCAGTATTATTACAATTAACATCCGGGCTCAGATGCAAACAGGGACTATGAATATGTCTTATCAAATATAACATTGCAGGCGACATTCTCTACATTATTTCAAATATTTAAAATAAAACTACAGCTTAACTGCATCATAAATCTGATTCTAATTGATCTCCATGTTTCAGTTTTGGAGAGTCAGGCGTATAAAATTGCCACTTTTCTTTGCAGCTTTGAATACTCACTTTCGAATCAAATGCTTTTATGTTTGATGAAGAATTAATTTCATTATATTTTTTAAAAAGGCCTTTCCCTAAGTTCTCATATTGTTTTCCCTTTCTATATATTAGATAGTTTTTTTTACCTAATCTCCCAAAATATGTAATAGTCTACATGAAGAAATAGTGTGTCAAATTAAAGAGCTGATGAAGGCTCATCAGTTGAACAAATGACTTTGTTATCATGGAGGTGGTGATGCTGAGTATTCTAAAAATCCTATATGATAGAATAAGAGATATATAGTATTGTCCGCAGTGTAATTCATTGACAAACTTCCTGGTGATAATTCATTATTTTTATATGTGGGTAATTATTAATGCATCTTAAAAGAAATGGAATAATAAACTTTTTTAAAATAAAATATGAGTCAAAATGTGTTGATTTTGTAAAAATTACAAAAAGTGTGTCATATATTTAAATTTATCCTTTGTATGGGTCTCAACAATATTAAGTAACAATTGAATGATGTTATACATTCATCTCTTTTTTATTTTATCATCATGGCTGTGTGGAAATTAACATTTGACATGGTTTATGACACTTAAATAACGTTTCTGGATAATCATAAAATCTGAATTGTAAAACATAAATAATAATGAATTTAAGTACGTCCATTTGTGTGAATTCAAACAGACTGAAATGAGTCCTTTTTATATCTGAAAATGTACCTATACAGTGAACTTTTCTTGTGTTGAAGTCTGATAAATTGATTTCCCTTCTGTATTGATCCTCATTCTAGACCCCACGCTTTCTTTGTATATGTTATTTTACAATTGATATGTTGATCTTGGTATGTATTGATCCATTAAAATCAGGGGGGTCACTGTACAACTTATCAGTAGTCAACGTATACTAAGAAGCTGCACTGAAGTTGTAGGAGTGCATTTAGGAATTTTGAAAAGGAGGAGTAAGAGGGATTGCGGGCAATAAATAACTTTGACAGATTTTTAGCAGTGCAATAACAAAGACAATGGGGTATGTAACAGGTCTATCTCATCACTTAGAAGATGCATGAACTGACATGTTTTTGTGTTCCTTTCTAGTGCAGATTCCTTATCAATTGTTCAAACCCCAACACCTAACCACGAGAGTAAAAGGGCATTTATAATGCCTTCATAAATGGAAAAAATTCCAGCTCTACTATAAAACTTAAGATAATTTATGCAGACTTAAGTGAAAATGAACACATGTAAATCTGAATGGTTTTCTCTAAATTTTAACCTCACAGAGATAATTCTTAACAAGCACCTCAGTATATTTTATACATAATAGATACATCTTGATGGTTACCACTGTAGATTTCTTAAGTCCTAACGCATTTTTTTTCCTTCAATGTAAAATTTATTGGAAATGCTATAGAAATCAGTATTGTGACTTAATTCAAACTATCCCTGCATTGCTTTTGTAAAAATGCCGTTCTTTACCTATACATACATAGAGATATTTAAAAAATTCAAAAAGTCCATAACCCAACACAAACTTAAGAATCAATTAACACAAGGCAAAGTCAAATTTTGAACTTTTCTGCCCTTTTATTAGGCTTTTACAAAAATAATACAGATATTAAAGTAAATCAATAAGTGACAATTATCCTAAACATAATATATAATATATTGAATATATATTCACATACTATTCAGCATTTTCCACTAAATTTATCATCACATAAGGTCAGAAATAAGTTTCATTTAAATTTTTTATAGAAGACATAAGAATTAAAGGTAAATCGTTAAATCATTTTAGAAGTCGACTCTGATTTGCATGAATAAAACAAAAACTGATCATATTTTTTTTTAAGTGTAATTGTAAAGTCATCATTATGTTAGATGATATACATATGCGCTTCTGTTTGAAAGGAATTTTCTCCCCCAAAATAAGGTTTTAGAAAAGAAAGTATATTGAGAACCATTCTAGTTTTAAGCTAGAGATGATAGAACTCATATAAGACTAACTGAACATTCAATAAACAGCTCTTAGTATTTTAAATATGCTTTATTTTTAATAAATATGACACGGAAGCTCCAATTTTACTCATGTCTAATAGAACTTTTTAACTAACTTGCTGCTAGATATTTTTAATTCCTAATTGATAACAAATATTTTCTTTGAAAGAAAAAAAATGGAATAAGGGAGGAAATGCAGAGCATGAATTTAAGTACAATATACTATGAGAATGAGATTAGTGAATATAGAGCCATCAAAAGAGGAGTGAGACAAGGCTGTGTTTTATCACCGGAACTGTTTAATATATATAGCGAAATGATCTTGAAAGAACTCGATGAACATCGAGGAGTCAAAATCGGTGGCAGAAATTTCAACAACCTACCGTATATTGATGACACAGTACTCATTGCACACTCTGAACAAAAACTACAGACCCTTCTTACAACAGCACAGTTCAAAAATTAAATACTAAGAAAACAGAATGCGTGGTCATCTAAAAGAAAAAAAAAGCCAACATACCTCATACCAATATATTTTGTAAGGGCAAGGAAATAAAATGGGTGATTGACCATAACAGGATAGAAAAAGTGAGACAAATAAAGAAAAAGTAGCAATGACCAAAGACACATTCAGCAAAATGAAAGCCATTTTTAAAAAAAGAAACATAACTAGGAACCAGCACCAAAATCAACACTCTGAAAGCATATGTTTGGTCAGTCCTTTTATATAGATGTGAATCCTGGGAAACGAGACTGGAACCAGGAAGCTGCGGAAGTGTGGTTCCTACGAAGGGTGATGAGAAAATTATGGACAGAGTGAAAAACCAACACGAAGTAATGGAAATGACAGGATACAAACGATCCCTACTAAAAACAATAAGAAAGAGACAGGTGAAATTCCTGGGACACACGTTGGAAGAATGGGATCTAGAAACAGATACTATGCAGCAAAATAGAAGGGTGGAAAAGCAGAGGACGACCAAACCACATACATGATAGCATAAAGAACTATGCTACCAAGAAAACGATACCATTGAGCTGACAAGAAGGACTAACAACAGGGAAGTCTCGCGAGCCATGGCAGTCGATGTCTGCTCCAGAGATGACACATAATGATGATACTCTAAGTTAAACAAGATAACAAAACGGAAATTGCAACCCAATTACATACAAAAAATGTTATTGTTGAAGCTTACACAGACACATAATGTAATCTAATTTACATGCAATTATTCTACACTGAGTAGGTGCCTATGACATGCCTTTGATTGTCAATGATCGCTTTTTGTTTTTTCATAATTATGAACTATAAAATAATGTACTTTTGTGGAGACAAAATAAAAAAAAAAATTTTTTTTATTTCACTTCAAGTTAAAACAAAAAGCATTTTGCTTTAATGGCAACCCAGGAAAACAATCAAACAGATCAAAAATTATATTGGGCAAAAAAATGGACGAATATTTTTAATACATTCAACTTATCCAAATAAAAGGTATTTGGACTCCTCTGTTCACTTAATGATATATTAACAATTGCAGCAAACTACTTTGGTCTTACCAATTCCATTTGTTTTTCTGTTGACAGTACACTTCAAAAGTGTTCTTTAAATAATTTAATGCAGCATAATAAACTTTATCATTATAGCAATGACTGATATGCATGGGTTCCATCAAGAACATGTTTTCCTTTATCTCAACATGTCTAGCCTTTTGCACAATCAGATATGCTAAAAAGTGAACATATTTTTAATATTTAAAATACTGATATTGTAACTAACAAAATATTGCTAATTTGCAATCAGCAGATGACTGAAATGTTTATATTACATTGAAAAACTTGTGGTTTATCAGAAAACAATTCTCAACCATGCTGGGCTTAATTATTTAAGTCATTGAATCAGAATTTTTTTTTTTTTGTCAAAAGTTTAATTTATATCCATAATTATTCAATGTGTCTCTATCCTAGAGGTTCTGTCTCCTGCAACAGCCACTGATACACACTCTTCTTGTCTTGTTTCAGAAGCTCTTCACCAACAATATCTCGTACTTTAGAATGATAGTTATTCAACCACTTGATCTGAAACATGTCAAAATGATGTTATCTCTTGTCTGATTTTTAAGTCAATTATTTCGTAATGTAACACAAGTAGTTACTGCGTCAGAACATATTTGCTTGATGCTATTGAAGTCTTTTAGTCTTTATTTCACATGCTAACATAAACTTTATGAAATTCAAAAGAACTAAAAATAACTAAAGCATACAGTATTTTTAAATTAGGAATACAATTATTATGACAACTGTAAGAAAAGTAAACAAGATCTGTAAAGAATTATGCATGAACTAGCCATAGTTCTGCACAGAGTTATATTGAGCAGGTTTTTCATAGTCCTTAACATTCTGGGACTTAAGAAAAAGATTTTTCTTTCCTTCAATTCTATTTCAAATTAATTTACCTCACAACCAGTGAGGAACCAGTGGTACAAAGTTATAAAATTGTATTCACAATATTTAGAGGAAAAAATGATATTTGGAATTTACAATAATTCACCCATCTGACATGTTTGACTAAACCACAAAAATTTCGGTTGAATTTTTCTTTTTTTTTTTTTTTGTGAGATGAAATCTTTATTTGGAGAAATTTTAAAGAACGATTCTAACAAGCCACTGAGCTGTAACTGTTTAACTACGAATAGGTCAGTAACAGAGGAAGTTATCTTTAAATGAAAAAAAAAATTCAGAATCGATAAACCATTACCTCATTTTCTGTAAGCAATGAGGCATCGATCATTTTCTTTTGTAGAGGTACAACTGTGATTGGCTCAAAGGTCAAGTAATCCTTGCCTCCAAAATTGTACTGATGATGAGAAAATGTAATATGACATTAAAGCCAAAGTTTGGATTTTTTAAAACAAAGAGCAGATTCATAAAGGGTATTTAAGAGTTATCTAGTGCCATGCACTGAACCAAATAACAACAATATCCATACATCATCTAGCAAATTTTGCTATGAACGTTCCATGCTGAACAAGTAATGAATTATTGCATTAGAAATAACACATTCTATTCCTACTCAATATTCACAAATATTGAAATTTATTGAAAAAAAAAAGCAAAGAAGATTATCATAAAAATGTAACTAAAGTAATCTCATGCTTAATTTAAGACCATGTCTATTAGGTATTCTAGAAAGCGACACCATTCAGAATTTTAATTCTACCTTAGTTTTGGCTTTCACCACTTTAACACAGTTTTCAATTCTGATTCCAAATTTTCCATCCTCGTAGTAACCTGGCTCTATTTTAAAAAAAAAAACACACACAAAAAACAAAGAAAGTATGAGAGTAATAAATAGGATTTCAATAAAGTGTATTGTACCATTCTAGCTTCAAATTAATATGTTTAGGAGGAAACAATAAGTTGTTTTCATACGTGTTAGATTTAAACTAATTAAACTGAAACAATTTGTCAGTGTTTCAGTTCAGAGGTGAAAAGAAAGAAGACAATTTGGTGAGGATGAGAGAGACAGGGAGGACACTAAAAAATGTGATTTTTAAATTTTCCTGTGTATAATTGCTGGTCCTATTAATTTTGTGTTGCAGGTAATCATCTTAATGTTCATAATAAAAATTTGCTTCATTATATTTCTTTTAATTTACCCTCATAAGTATTTTTATCATTATACTAATTATCACACTTGATATTTGAATAAAAAGCAAGAAGAATACTCGGCAAAAAGGCCCAGAAAAATAAAAGAGTCTTACCATCTGTAACAATCATGTTTTCCTCCAAACCAATTTCTGCAGGATTGTATCTAAATGAAATGCCACAGGGACCTATGTTCAGAGGAAAAATAAGAGACAATGTAAGTATTTCCCTCATGGTCTAGAGACAACATATATGTAAATAATTATATGAACTATGAGAACTATGAAACAAAGAGCGATTACAAAATAAAGCTTTTTTCAATGAGCAAAAACAAACCTGAACATAATTATCTTCAACGCTCAAACAGCAATAAAGATAATTTTGGTGAGAGTATTATAACAAGGTCAGCCTGTTGATATTGTCCCTTATTGCTTTATAGTAAAAAAACAAAACAAAACAAAAACAAATAGAAATCCTTTGTGAAAGTTCACAGATTACTGATACTACATTATTTTCACATAAATATTTTGTATCAAATTAAAATCCTTGCAAAATAAGTCACTGTTAGACCATGGTCTATCCCTAAAAAAAATACAAATGGCATTTAGGAAAAAAAATATTTTTTAGCCAACGTCATTTGTGAAGTTGAAAATAAAATGGAGAGAGGGTACTTTTCTACTGATAAATACTATTATGTTAGTGTGTTAAAAGTATTTTCAGATGTCAAATAATCAAAACTTTTTTCAAGAGACTGGTTTACCTTCATGAACGTTGAGGAAAGCTCCCACACCGTGACCAGTACCATGCCTGTAGTCCAGTCCAACCTCCCAGAGGCTTTGCCGGGCTAGTGTGTCTAACATATGACCTGACAGCAGATAAGAGAGATATTTAAACTTAAGTCTGAGAGGGAAAGAAATAGTCAGGTTGGGAGGGGTGATGTTAATGGAATTTGGAGCTTGAATTTTCATTAAAATAGGGTTGACAATAATTATAATAGAAAGTTGCTTTTTCAGGAATAATAAAATATCAACAATTGGATTTGCTGCCATTTCCACTTTTAAAAGATACCTTTTTATTCATTCTAACTTGTATCATATACGTAATGAGTCAATATCTGTTTGAGAAAAAAGGCAAACAATTATTATTTGTTTTTTTTAATGTTTTGTGATCTATCAAAATTTATGTCCTGAGTTTTTACAACATTTGTAAAATTCATTATTTTAATTGTTTATTTACATAACACAAAATGAAAATGAGATTTATAAAATTTGAATGATTTGTCTCTTTTTTTATTGATTTATTAAAGAGGTATTGATAACATAGTCACAAGCAATAGATTGCTAAACAATTGAAAAGGAAAAAAACTGCTAAAACCTTTCACCTTTTAGACCCTTGGGAAATATTGCTGAAGATAAATTAATATGTCCCTTGAGAACTCTTGTAAAACATTCCTGAAGAAAAAAAAATTGTAAAAAGATAGAAATGAAACAAAATTGAAATTGATTAAAAAAAATAATTTGCACATTATACTCAAGGTGTTTATAATTAACACTTGATAAAATAATGAAATGGTATTCAATTTTAAAAGGGGTTTTAAGAAAGCATGGAATATGATGCAATTTTCTGACCAGGCACAAAGTAAAGAATTTTTTTAAATGCCAATTTTTTTTTTAATGAAACGAAAAAAAAATGTATAACTTACATGCCATTTTTAAGAGGCAAGTAAACTACTGCCCACTCGCATATTTTTAAGCATTTAGTAATAATCCATTGTCAAGTAAGTTAAGCACTCTTTGTGTTTCTAATGATTAGTAGGGTAAGTTTCTAGCTGTACCGTACTTTAGTCTGTTTAGCTTGTCAAACTTCTTTCAGAGTTTGTATGGGACTCCACACTCCAGAAGGCAGGTGGGCCCTTTTTCTTAATCTAAATTTATATTGGATTCCTGGTTAAATTTTGATGCAGATTAAAACTAAATATTTGGGCATTCTTCTTTTGGGCACCAAAAACAAAAAATACAATTTGAATTTAATGCAGGCACTGCTTCCCTCTCAAACTATTTGGAATGCTAGGCACAAGAAGCATGTGTCTTTTCCCCAAGTGTACAGACATACTGTTGTCTGTGGGAGCTAGTTTAGATTGCCGTCGACATATATTTTCTTATGTTCAGAAAAAACACTCTTACCTGTTCATACTGTGATGGAGTACCTAAATGAATGGTCCTTGTGGTATCTGTTGTGCCTTCCCTGAAGAATGAACTTTGAGTTAAAATACTGCTTTTTCAATTTTTTATATGCATTAAATAATACATTGTAGCCTGACAGCAATATATCATAGGCGGCCATTTATTTTTCAACATAGTTTTTTTTTCTTCAACTTCAAGACTCCCAATTGCTTTATTTCCTTGCCTGGCTTTTATAACATATGCCTAGCAAATGTATCAATGT
Source organism: Elysia chlorotica (assembly GCA_003991915.1). Classification (NCBI taxonomy): domain Eukaryota; kingdom Metazoa; phylum Mollusca; class Gastropoda; family Plakobranchidae; genus Elysia; species Elysia chlorotica. The sequence goes on from RQTK01001135.1 coordinate 58,150, forward strand.
ATCATTAGATAATTATGTGTGTCTTACATTTCATTCTTTGGTTATTCTAGAGAGTAAAAAGGACATTCTACAGAGAAATGAATCTAATTTGTTAAGATTAAGTCATTTCTTAAACCATACAAGAATTATATTTTAAAAAAGTAGAATTTATTTTTGTAAAATTGGTTACCTGTACTGAGCTCCCGAGTCAATGAGATAGATTTGATCTGTGGTAACTTTTTTATCAGTCTTGGAGCTTGGTCTGAAACATACAAATAAATTTTATGACACCAGCGTTTTGGGTCGTAAAGTATGGCATGTATGGATTACAGATTTTTAAACTTTTCTTTGTTGCTATTGCTGCTGTTGTTGTTGCCGCTGTTGCTGTTGTTGTTGTTGCTGTTGTTGTTGTTGTTGCTATTGATGTTTTTGTTGTTGTTGTTGTTGTGTTGAACTTGGCTTCATATGGCAACCGACTTTAGAAAGAAAAATGGTGAAAAGAGTTCTAATGAAAAGATGAATCAAAAAGGTTAAAAATTTCTCTTACTTGTAGTGAATAATTGCTCCATCAGGTCCAATGGATGAGATTGTATCAAAGCTGAGAGACATGAAGTTTTTTTGCTGACTGAAACGGATATATATGAAACATGTTAAAACCCTTCAAGATGGTTTTTTTCCTACTTAACATAAGCTACATTATGTTGAATCAAACACATCTAAATCTTAAAATAAAATTATAAATTATGACAGAATATTACATTTAACCTTTGGCATTCATAGACATTATGTCCGGGTCTGTTCTGTTGTAGTTATGACTTTGTGGAAAGATCCAAACTTTTGTGTACTACAAAAATATTTTTAATTATTCTTACATATTGATATCATTTATGAATTCAGTGAATTATAAAACTCGAAGATAAGTAAGGTTTACACTTTATGACTCATTTTCATTCTAGTATTGCAAAAAAGATATAAAAAAAATAAAGATACCTCCTGAAGAATTCAGCTTTGTCAGCAGCCGATACTTCAGTCACTGTGCCTGTTGGCACCTGTCAATATGACAATAAAACATATCAGATATTACTTAATCTCATGCAAGAGTAAATGGGTTTAGGTTTCCAAAACTCTCAAAATGTGTAAATCTATATGTTAATCAGATTGTAAAAAGAAATGAAAAAAAAAATTACCATAAATCAGGCCACAACACCATAAGGTAGGAACCATAACGGTTAGACATTAGGACAAGGGCAAAAATCTAATCACAAAACTTATGAATAAAGGATAATGGATTACTCGAAAATTTGTTGGTTTGAATTTTTAACATTTATGATAAAAACAGGACATCCTAAATCTCCAATATGTAGAACTTAATAGAATTAGGTTTGCTTGATTTTTGTGGAAGAGAAAAACTACCTTTTTTTTTCCTTCTAATGATCCTGGTGAGATTAATGATTAATTTTAATTGGTCTGCATTGCATCAACGCCCTTTTTCTGTTCCCTTTTAATATTTGGTTATGCAGTAATAATTTAAAATTTGTTTAAGTTATCTCGATAATTATTTTAAAAAATTACCCCAGGCATAAGTAAAGACACAAGATGAATTTTTTATATTCTTGACTCTATGTATGGATACGAATGTACCAAGCAATTAATGAGCTTGCCCTCTCAGGATGAAAACAAACTAAACCTTGAAGGCTATATTTATTAAAAATAATCTTAAGTGTTTACAATAAATGTCGCAAAATTTTCCAATGAAAATGTTTAACTTACTGTTTTTTCCAACCAAACAAAAAATTCACACAGTGCAACAGCATCTTTCAGCTGAGGAAGGATAGTAAATGAGTCACATAGTGATTTGCCAATTTTTAAACACTAATCTGATATTGATTAAAATTCAAAATTTGTTATTCGTTTTAAAAGGAAAGAGGATAACACTATGGGCAAAAATGTTATATAACAGTGCCGGATATATCATGATTCCTATTATATATCTAGAGAGATATTTTTGATCAGTATATATTGTTTTTCTTTCCTCTTTGTTTCTATTAAGTTTCAATGTATTGGTTATAACAGAGATAAAAGAGGCAGAATAAGCTATAGCAGGATTTTTGTGCTAGCTAGTTCTAATTAAGCCTTTTCTTAGGCAATTTTTATAATTAATTTCTTTTTTAATTAAGGAAAAAAAAAACATTGATCAATGGGAGAAGGTAGACCTACTAAAAAATCCTGACATTTTTTAAGAGACCAAAATCATGACATATATTAACCAACAATCCATCAACCCTTTTTTATTTCACTCCTGATTTATCAGGGACCTTACATAAAAAGGACTTTTGCGGTCGTCCCATCATCCCTGTTATATCACATTTACATGTTTAACTATTTGTGAGGTGACATTAAAAACTTGCAGTTTTGTTAAAATTAAAGACGACAGCTTGACTATGCTCTATCTGAACATAAAAATCATCACACACAAAAAACAACAGCAACAAAATTGTAAAGATTGGCACTTGGTTGCAAAAAAAAAGGATTATGGTCAATGACCAAGTTATAAATCTGTAATAGTCCAAACTCTTGATTGTGATTTTCTCAAATGTGCAGTTAGAACCTTTTTAATGTCACTTTGCGTACATTGTTAATCGTGTTGTGCATACAAATCTGCATCAGTAAGATTGATAAAATACATTGCTACTTTTGAAATAAGAACAGCAAATTTTTGTGACATTGAAGAGAAAAAAAATAAGGTATCAAAAACTGCATACCTGGGCTTCCTCCATGCCCTTTATTTCTTCTGGAGTTTTCTTTGATTTCATCGCAGCTACTGGAGAGGCTTGTAATAGAACCTTGTGCTTAAAGAAAGGATAGGAATGCTTATTAATATCATAGTATAATAATAACTCTTTCTCAAAATTGAAAAAAAATATTCATTTTAAAAATTTTCTATTTCTTTGTTATGGCTTATAGCGTATGTTCATTTCACAAGTTTACCATGATTCATGAAAAAGCTCAATTTTTTCTTGCATCAGCCAATTTCTCAACAAGGTTTAATTATAACTGTTATATGATATTGTAAATCTGTACATCCTTGAAAAGTGTAGAGGATTTCAAACGGAAACAAATAGTAAAAAGGACATCATCAAAAGTATTTTTCTTTTGACAAAGATTTCTGTGTTTACCTTAGGTATCTGACTGTAGATGGCATAGCTTGACTTGCTACTGACCTGTAGGATCACAAAGAAAAATAAAACAGCACTATTTTAACATTCATATTTTTAAGTAAATAGCCATCTCACTTTCAAATATACTGAAGTTGGTGCCATGATGAGAAAATGTTCTGTTAGAAAAGAGAATTTGAAGAGTTTTTTGTTGGTTTTTCTTTTTCATTATTATTATTTAACGTAATCCAGGCCTGCGGGGACAGTAAATTTTTAAGGACCATCTATTTTCCTGATCTGATTATCTTTTACATATCTGCATCAAAATAAATTTTATTTTCATGCAGTGATCATTGGTGTTTCTTTCTCATCTGTCTTCCTCTTTTGCCCATTTTGAAAAGTTATTCAATAAAGTAGAAAATACTTCCAAAGTGCAGTTTAGTTTAATCCACAGTTTGATGGTTGTATAGATCATTCACGAATATTCATATACACACAAGAAATCACACAAATCTCAATGAAGATGCTTTTTGAAAGGAAAAAAAAAAACAATATCTACCCAGATCTTGGAGGCTGATTCGTCTTCTGCTAAAGTAGAAATGAATTTGTACACTGTCTCATACGGGTGGAAAGTAACCCCAGACAAATGTTTCCTCAGTTTGTCTGTCACCTTTTTAGGATCAATAAATAAACTGGGGAAAATAGTTTTGTAAACATCGTAAAAGTTGAAGATTGCATTAATTAAAATTAACTGATTTTGCTGTTGTTTTAACTATATTGAAGTTTAAGAATGTTTTTGACAACAAATTCTAATATAATAAAGCTATGAAAGTTCCATCATCATTAAAAAAAAGAAGAATTAGAAGTACACAAGAACTTTGTTTTTAATGGACACTTGGCTAACTAGCTCTTTCCCTGATTTGACAGGAAGCTGTCTTTTATAGAACCCTAGACTACTTAAAAGTAATCAGAGAAAAAAAGAGCTCATACAATAGTACTGTTAAATAAGTTATAGATGAACAATTTGGATACTGAAGAAAAATTATCTTAATTTTTTAAGTTGATCTGGCAAACATGCAGGGAGTCCTTGAGGTCTTAAGGTTTGAAAAAGTGAAAGCTTATCTTAAGATCAGTCTTTACTTATCTACTATCATTTATCATATGTGAAGAAAAGTTCTACTTACTGGTAAAATCTTTACATTCAACTTACACACTATATTCAACACATTTTAACTTCACCTCAACAACAAAAAAATGAAAAGTCGTTAAGAGCTTAGTGCGATAAACCATAAGACAAAAGATTTAGCTCAGAATAGTATGTGTGAAAAAATATATTATTTGGTATTTATATCTTTGTCCAGATTCACTCCACTTCTTAAGAGCCTTACTTCACCGTTTCAGGTGTAATGACAGCAAAGGAGAAGGAAACAGGGTTGTAGCTTATGTCTGATCCTCTCATGTTGAAAAGCCCTGTGAATAATAAAAAAAAAAAAAGAATTAATTTATCACATCTAAACATAACAATTAGTTAGCTTTTAAATTAAAACATTAGCATAATGTATTAGTTTTGCAATATTAAATACAACTAACAACATAATCTATAGAATGACACTTCCAACAATATAACAAAAAAAACCCATACGTTTATGTTTTCTGCAAAATAAGTTTGGAAAATTATCCTGGATATAATAATTACACTACACAATTTGGTTCACTTTATTTGTTGAAGGGACTTGAAATATTGTCATATGAACATAATTATTTCGACTTAAAAATTTCAATAGGATGTGAAAACTAGCCTTTGGAAAAAAAAAAAAACAGTATCTGTAGGTAAAATTATAGCCTCTTTTCTTTTTTTTTTTTTTGCTTTGGCATCAAAACAGCTGCTCAATTTGATTTGAAACTTTCTGTGTGCCTTAGTTTTGCTCTGAAGGCAAACACATCCACCTAAAGATCCACGCAAATTACTTTTTCAATATCTATTTTTAAAAATTCATTATTTCACTACTTAGGTTTACTTACGATCCCCATTATTCTAGACATTATGTGATATTGAAAGACAGAGAAAAGCAAGTATAAGATAAGATAAGATATAACTTTATTTGTCCTTTAAAGGTATCTCTATAAATAAATAACAACATGAATACACGATGGCACTGCAAAAATATGAAATGCTAAATAATCTCACAGGCAATTTCGTCCAGTGCCGTCAAGACAATAGCTGAAGCTTTCTCTTCAGAAAGTTTGGCTCTCACTTCACTCACTTTTTTTGGCCATGATGACCCTTGTTGTAGAAAGAATCGAAATTAAAAGACAATTAAAAGATCTCATTGTAAATCACATGTCTTATTATAGTTTTACCATATAGTTGATCGAAATCTTCTGATTTAGATTTTCTGAATAATTTTTAACCCTTGTTCGCTCCACATTAATATTTTAAAACTTAAAGCACAACTTACAGGTACTGAAATGCATGGGTGGATATTCTTTTGAAATTTAATCTTAGTCATCATGTTGACATCTATAATTTTTAGGCTAGAAGAATTGTAAATGAAATTAGAAAATCTTATAAATCTCTTTTAATGTGAATATTTCATCAAAAGTACAGCATAAATTGACAGCAACAACAAAAGATCTAAGTTTGCTGTTTTTGTTTTTGTTTCAATTAAAAGCGAAAAGGGGAACCCCATAAAAAAATATATTTTCAATACATTAATCGCAAGCTGAACTCATTTATCACTTATGATTGCTTTCATACCATCTATAACCAGATAACGTCCTGAATAAATACCTGTTTCTTCATCAGAGAGGATGATAAGGTCATTGCAAGGACGCTCTGGGCGATCACTCCACAGCAGATCCACGAGGTTCTCATTGACACAAACAAGCTCAAAACCCTTGGACTTCAGTTCTTTGCTCAAAGGCCTCCATTTTTCTGTGTGTGTTTACAGATATTAAAAAATATATATAAGTTTTGAAAGGAATCCCCAACAATTTTAACTTTTTATTTTGAAAAAAAAAACAGCCTCATTTCTCATTATTACATTAGCTATTTTGATTAACTTTCTAACACAATATCACCAAACAGTAAATCCTTAAAAAATGGTGTATTTTGATGATCCACATACCAATGGAGAGAAGGGCAGGATCACAGCCAACGCGGCCTCCAACTGGAAGAACCTCGTTAAACAAAAAAAGAAACGGATAAAATAAAACCGAGCAAAAAATATATAAGAGCAAAAATATTTAACTTAGTATAAATGTAAAAAAAAACGAAGGCAAATGCAGATTTTCTGATACATGAAATGGTTTTCTTAGAATTAGATTCTACCAGGACTTCTCCCTCAGCTGATCACATTATATTGTCACTGACTTAACCAGTACGGAACAGGGTTGACCAAATAATGAACTTTACCAATGAGCCACCTTTGATAACAATAGATGTTTTCTTTCTAGTTTTATCACCTTGAGAAAACTTCAAGTATTGAGAAAAACTCCCAACTCAAGAGGTCTGTTAAACGCAAGATTGTCCTAACTTCCATCTGTTGTATCTTTTCAATTTACTCTGTATATTCTTGCTGATGTGAGCAATTTGTTTTGCTGGTATCTTAACTTTCATTTTCTGCAATGGGGTCTGGTTGATAAATTGGAATCATTATGGTATAAAAACGTAACATGACTATGCTTTGAAATCTACTGTTTCAAGTTAAGTTGTTCACAATCTATTTCATTTAGGTATCATAGGAATATTTTTTATTTGTTTTGTTACTTTTTGTAAGAAAGATACATCGATTATCTTCAGGCAAAAATAACATAAGGGTCCTGAATATGGTAAGTTTAGTCTTAAAACCTTTGAGTTTATCTACGCACATGGACCAGAATATATAATATAATCTGCTAAAAAGAAACTTACAGATGCAAGCCATTTTGCATCAGTTGGAGTATCTGGTAGTCCTGAAAGATAAGAAAAGGAGAAGATAGATGTAGAGTTATCATGATAAAATTACAAAATACCGGATACTTACCTAGGTTGACTGTTGTTAACTTATTTTTGGTAAGCAAGAGCAGACAAAGCCATAATAAAGAAAACTATATATGATCAAGAAAATGTTTGTTTGTTGTAGGCTCATATTTTTACACCCCAAACAGAAAATACATTAAAATACCTCCAAGGCCAACATTGATGTTTTTTCTTTTTTTTCATCGATTTTGAACAATTTTATAGAATGACACATTCTGTAACAATCACTGTTGATCAAGAGCTGTAAAACTTTCCTGATAGTTTTATAGTCTGTAGTTTGACAGATCATATCAGCTATAAGTATTCGAATTACTAAAACATACCAACACAATTGTTTCCTTTTTCTTACAACCAAAGTAAAAAATAGTACAAGCATTGAAAGAGTTTTTATTATTTACTCACCAGCTTTCATGAGAGTCCAGTCTGATGACAATTGTTGCTCTGCTTGAAGATAGTAACGACCATCTGTCCACAAAGCTGCCTGGGTTGTTGTAACTATAGCAGTACCTAGGTACATAAATTATTAAGATTAAAATTGAAATTTCCTCTAAAGTTATAATTTTTATAACAAAACAAAAAAAAAGCCAACATTCTTGATTTGAGTTGGTTTATCGTCCAACCTCAGCACAAAATAGGCTATATTGTAAACGGACCTTGAGACTTACATCTCACAAATTTATGTCACGCATGAGACAGGGCGGGGTAAAGTGACTCCTGTCTCAGCCAGTCACATTATATTGACACCGACCCAACCAGCTACAGGGGACAAAACCAGAGAATGCACAGCATAGATCAGAAATTATGAAAAGATCTGCATTTTACATATAAACCTCATGTATCAATCACTTGCAAAAAATCTATATAACATGTACAAAACACCTTATGTCACAGGTAAAAAAAAATACCTGGATTTATTATGAGTTAAAACAAACACATTTTTTAATCCTTTTTCATGACCTTTTGATACTTGAGTAAAATTGCAACTAACCATCACTTCCTGTAAATCCTGATATGAATGCTCTTCTCAAATCACACTCAGCAACATATTCACTCTGTAGAGACACAAAAAAAAAAAGCAACTGGTCTCATTTATTTGAACTAAAAGTGACATTCATTTCATTGTTAACAATAATCGTGAGTCATATTTGATTTTATAACCTTCTCCATAAAAAACGACATGGGATCCCTGTGAACCCTTGCATCTTTATCCATAAAGCGTGACGGGCCAAATAACTGCCACGCTGTGAAAAAACTACAGGCGCTCAGCAACTTCACTGGCTTAGCACCTCCTGCCTAGGGGAACAAAAAAAAAAAGCAACTGGTCTCATTTATTTGAACTAAAAGTGACATTCATTTCATTGTTAACAATAATCGTGAGTCATATTTGATTTTATAACCTTCTCCATAAAAAACGACATGGATCTCTGTGAACCCTTGCATCTTTATCCATAAAGCGTTACAGGCCAAATAACTGCCTCGCTGTGAAAAAACTACAGGCGCTCAGCAACTTCACTGGCTTAGCACTGCTGGGTGTCGAAGAACTGACATTGGTAGTGGGCCTTCATTCATCCTTTATTCCTCCTTTCTCCAGCACTCGAGAAACTTGTGAATAGGTGTATAGGCTCTTAAAATATCAACCAAAGAAATCAATGAATAATTTTTATATCACTGATCATAGCCTGAATCTCTAAGAAAGAAAAAGGCTGAGGAAGGAGCGAAATTCCCCTATAGAGATCTTAAGGCAGATGGAAAATGGATGTAGAGGAAGATGGTGATGAAAGCCATGCTTTGATTCACATAGGAGTGCCAAACACAGCCCCACTGAGACACAAAGAGAGACAGACAGACACGCACACTGATGTGAGACAGGCGCTGACCATACTGCTGTTGAACTCCATTCTGCTCTGTTAATGTAACTGTGGACTTGTAATTGCTCACACTAAAATAAAACTTATACGTCAAAATCAGATTTTCAACATTTATTCAATCAAAATTCAGAAAACCTGAATCATTATTTATTCAATAGATATTTAGAAAGCATGATTAGCTAATATTACCAAATTAATATTCAAAAAATAAGTGTGTCTTGAATCCACACCTGGCACTTACTGAAGGGGAAAAAATGAAAACAAAAAATGTCTGTGAAAAATTGTTTTACATCATTAGAGAAAATGCAAAAAGCCTGTTAAAAACCATAGATAGATAGATCCCAGTTAAGAAATAAAAGCTTCAAAATAATACATTTTGATGCAAAATTTGAATTATGTCCAAATCAGAAATTTAGACTGTGAGGGTTTGAACCAATGATAATCATTGATTATGATAGAGGGAATTTCAGTAGGTCTAAATAGGTTAATCTTATAAAATTTAAAGGAAACTCACCTTTCCTTAACACTAGGAAATGTGAAGAAGGATTTTGGTTTGCAGTTTTCTTTGTAAAAAGCATTTGTATGGTTGGTAGTATCACAAAATGTGCTAGAATGTACATTTTTTGCTTTAGTAGCTATGTTTGTTGACACTGACAACCAGGAAGACCCCAATCTCCAATAAAGTGAGATTACTCTCAGAGTATCCTCAGTAAAATCGTGGATTTGAACGTCTTAACATTTTATGACTTTGGTACGGCACAGCATGTTAGTACTTTCTGCTATGAGCGATTTATGCCGTACCTAGAACATCATATAGGTTGCGAAGAGGTTTAAAAGCTAGTATGATTTTAGTAAGATAAACTATATACCCAAGCATCTCTTCTGCATCTAACATGTAATAAACTCTGTATTTTTTTTTTTTAAGAAAAAAATTCTAACAGACTAACTGCACAGTACTTATTCATTGGTAACTGCTGCTCGAAGTGTACCTGATGGACATCTGCACTTGGTATGATGTAAGCATTGATTGGTTGAGGAATATGAACAGTGCTGCTCATCAATGCTCTAAGCTTGCTGAGAATGCCTCCTTTGTTCATATTGATTGTTTTGCAGGGGGAGTCTGTGAGAAGTCACCTTACTTGGAAGATGGAAAAAAAAAAGAGACTTGTTAACAGTTTATAAACATGCCTTCACTGATTTAAAGCTTTAAACCAGAATGACAATTACAATTTTTTAAAGTAGAAAGCAAAGAAAAGATTGACTTGTCAAATAATGTAAAATAAAAAGAAGAACATACAAATCTAACATTTAACGCATATCTCTAGAAATTCAGGTCTCCCTGTCCTGTCTTGTGTGTGGCAGCACATAAAACTGTCAGTCTTGTGGCCCGTCCACAATAAAGGCTAAATAGTGCTCAAGTTAGAAGTTACACCAACTCCACTTAACTCTAGAAATACACAATTATCTCATAAATTATTTTTCCTTTTAATTTTAAGTGTTAAAATGTAAAGTGTTTGCAATGTTTTTTAAATATTTAAAGTATTAGATCTAGGTTTCATGTCATAGATTGTCCCATCCAGAGAATAAATTGGACCTTGGCATTTTGATAGCCAAAAAGTTTGAGATATTTCAAGAACTTTCAAACACTGTCTATATATATACTCTCGATATTCACCACATTTGATTTGTATCTTGAAAAAAATTAATATGATATCAGTAAAATAATAAATTCACGTTTTCACAAATCACCTTACTTTTTAGATTAAGGTACCTTTGGGGGTCTCTGCTTCTATTTTCCATTATTATCCAACAGCTCTCTGAAAAACTGTGAACTCTAGACAAGATTGTTGCAAATTACATAACTTTTGATACAAAAGCGTAAAAGATAACACCTCCACAGCTCACTGCTTTATAATTCTACATGAATACTGAGTATATTGTTGTCTATCATTTTATTCCCTATACTCTGAGTCTGATGTATAGGTTAGGAAGATAAGATCCAGATTTCAAGACATGTTCGCACTCACAGTTCTGAACTGAAAATTTATGTTTTTTGTTGTTTTTTTTATTAACCTGGAGGAAAGGTATGAAGTGCGGCTAGTTGGCAATAATTATACTAGTTAAATTATAAAAAGAATTGAATTAAAAGATAATGGCGTATATAGGCCCTATTTATAATTTGAAGCGGGTATTGGCTATTATTTGCAGTGTTTAACAATTTGGCACTCCTTGAGTTTAACTCGTGGTCTCTAACCTGTGGGCGATCAAATGGCTTGGTGGGTAGGATTCGATTACATGGGAGTCAGTCAAACTGTGAAGAGAGAAGAGAGATGGAAACATACAAACAGACAGATAGAGCAAGCGAGTGTGAGAGACAAAGATAGAGATAGATCTAAAGTTTCAATTGCTTAACAAATCAATCTGGCCTAATTCTTATAAGCTTGTGTATGTTGTCCCCACCCCCCTTCCCTGCCCGCATTCTACCAGTGTTCAAATAAACAATTGAATACAATCAAATCGCGTCCTGTCTTTTTGAATCAAACAAAACATGCCAATACAATAAAAAAATAACAAAAAGACAGGGAGTACAGCTGGCAGGTATTTTAATCAATTTTAATAGAAAAAAATAACAAAAAGACAGGGAGTGCAGCTGGATGGTATTTTATTCAATTTTAATAATCAAATTCCGACCGCCCACCCATTTGATCGCCCACAGGCTAGGGACCAGAAAACTCAAGGAGTGCCAACAATTTACTATCACACAAATCATTAAAAGAATCTTCTGTATAACTATTATAAATGTAGGCCTAATTTACCTCTTACGGTATTTCTGTAATCCCTCCCTTTTTTTGTCAAAAAAGGAGTGAAGTAGTATAAAAATCACATTAAATATATACGTTACATGTAGGCTATGTATGAAATCGTTTAAATTGACTAAGAATCTTAAAGAGTGTGTAAATCAAGTTTAAAAGCCTCTAGTCTAGATTGTTTATGACAACAGTGATTGCAGGGAGTGGGGTTTTAACTGCCTTCTTTAAGTGTATAATGCTTCTACCCAAGCGCTGCTACATCAAAGGATGTCTAGCTCTTCAACAGCAAGGCGCCCACTGTTGATGACTTGAGGATGACCTCGAGAGGTCATCTTGTAACAATGAATCTTGTCTTATTCACTTAGGACTCAATATTTCTATACTAAGAATATCAAAAAATGAAAAGGTGCGACTTTCCCAGTCTTGTCTGCTACATCAGTCTTATATTGTGTTATAAATGGGCAGGCTTAAAAAGTATAGTGAAGCTAACAGGCAAACCACAAGGTGTGAAGTCTGGTTTCTTGGTATGTTTGCTTATTACGAGATAATTGTTTGATGTTACTGATCGGTGAATGGTATCTGTGCGTATTGATACTGCTACATTGTTTGAAGAAAATGTGCCTATCCTCAGTTTTGGGTGAAGGGGAAATGAAAACAATTTGTAGTCTGTGACCACGCATTAGACAAGAGAGTGAAGATTGGCTGACACCTATTCTCTCTAATTTGACCAAACAGCGGTAAAAGTTAAATGGCAGCTCATCTTATTTATAATCTGATATGACCATGAGGCTCAAGGTGGGGTATATGGCATTTACTCTCTCTCTCTGATTTGACCAGTCAGCGGTATGGGATATGGCAGCTCTTCGATCTGATATGACCAATTTAAGTGCAAGGTCTGGTGTATAGTGATATGACCAATGGGCTTTTGAATGAAGGGTATTTGCTTTCTCTGACCTTACCAATCAGCATTATGTTGTATTGGACAATAAAGTATTTCTAACCCTTTCATTGATCCTAGTGCACATATACATGCACTCACCTAGTTTCCAAAAACTAAATCAAACTTACGCTGTGCTATAATTATAAAGCAAATCCTAGAAAAAAATGTATTCATATACTTGTACACTAAATGCACATTGAGTAGCTTTTTATGCTCTTTATGTATCAAATGGAACAAACTGCCCCTATGATTTCACACCTTAGCTTGAACATCCCACAAGGCACTGCAACCTTCACAGTCACACTCCAATATTCACACTTCACGCCGTTGCCAGCCCTGCACTCAGGTAACACTTTTGGCTGACCACACATGCAGCACATGAGTGAACTCGCAAGGGTGCTTGGGTGACATAATCTCCTACACAATAATGTTCTTGCCCAAAAACGCTTTCTAGAATCCATTTGGCTGTGTCATCTAGTCCAGATTAGTAAGAAAAATTGATAAAAAGGAGCAAGGTGATGCTGGTGTTAGCCTCCGTTGCTAATCGCCTTGGATTCAAACTCCACTAAAGCTGAGCTGCCACATTTTTCCTTGTAAAACTAGTTATAAAATGAGGGATTCCAATGTCATCTATTATGTTACTGGCCAAGTCTGTGATATTCTGCTCTAGGGTCCAATATAGGATCTTTCTTGAGACCTAGGAGACCAAGGAGATTAGTTTAGTGTTATTAAACTAAGGATTAGTTTAAGATCGAGGAAACTGGTGTAAATTTTCGTTTTTAACCTTACTCTTTTAAAATAAACTATCTGTTGAGCTCTCTCTGTCATTTTGGGGGGTGCGGTGGTCCTGGGGTAGAACATCAACTTCGACTGATTGTGTCAGTATAATGTGACCGGTTGAGACAGGAGTCATGGCATCCCCGCCCTGTCTTGGGGTCCGTCCACAATATAGCCTATATAGTGCTAACGATGGACGTTAAACCAACTCAACATCAACATCTCTCTCTCATTTTCACCAAACTCCTTCAAAAATTAAAACATGAAAAAATACTCTATACAACTTTCTCCTAGCTGTGCATCTCCTTGGTTTCCAAGGAGGTTCCTATATGGTGACGTGTCCCAAGGCTAATGACAGTTTTACACATGACAGCTCAGGTTTACAAGTTCTCTTGTCTCAGCAGATCAGATTAAACTGAGCATTGAGCAGAAGTTTTCAGAAGAATGTGTCATCTAATTTTGAACATATTTTTTTGGTAAATCACTTGGTATTTTATCAAACTATTTTTTGGTTAATCACTGGTAATATGATTGTTCAATAGATGATTGTTTATATTCATTTTCATTAAAAAAAATTTCCATTTTCAAGATTTCACATGCACAATGAATGAATAAATTTACATAAACAAGAAAAATTTGTCTTCCAGGCTAGAAGCATCTACTGACTTGTTGATTTTATAAGATATTTTGTGTATGCAATAAGCTCAGAGCATAAAGTATGTCTACCCTTTTATTTGTAACAGTACATGTACCGTACATATAAAGTGATATATGCTTTATTTATTTCTTATTTGACAGAACTTGTATTAATTGCCAGATATGGAGCGCTACCTTATGGCATTTGATTTCGATCACACATTGATAGACGAAAATAGTGATCTTTTTGTCATCAAGCTTGCCCCAAATGGAGATTTGCCGGATGAAATAAAGGAATTGTATGCGGACCATGGTTGAACGGAACCTTGAGGAACACCATAACATAAGTCAAATACAGAGGAGCACTTGTCGTTAACAATAACGCATTGTGTTCTACCTAGCACATAAGATTTAAACCATTCAATAACAGAACCTGAAATACCAAATGTAGTTGACAGCCTTTCAATCAAAATACTGTGGTCAATGGTATCGAATGCCGCACTTAAATCTAATAAAGCCAAAATAGAAATATCTCCTCAATCCGTGGAGCAAAAGAGATAGTTGTGGACTTTCAGCAGTGCAGTCTCTGTGTTGTGAAATTATCTAAAAGCTGACTGGAACGGGTCTAGCAAGTTATGTTTGGAAAGATGTTTCTTTAATTGTGCTAGCACTACCTTTTCTAGAATTTTAGACAAAAAAGGTAAATTAGAAACAGGCCTAAAGTTTTTTAACTCAAAGTTCAATTTAATAAAGCCATATGAAATAAGTAATTGTCTTTGATTAACTATACTCGGAAGCACACAAGTGTAATATCCCACACTATAATGTTCTTGCCCAAAAACGCTATCTAGAATCCATTTGGCTGTATCATCTAGTCCAGATGAAAATTTGATAAAAAGGAGCAAGCTGATGCTGGTGTTAGCCTCCATTGCTAATCGCCTTGGATTCAAACTCCACTGAAGCTGAGCTGCCAAATTTTTCCTTGTAAAACTAGTTATAAAATGCAGGATTACAATGTCATCTATTATGTTACTGGCCAAGTCTGTGATATTCTGCTCTAGGGTCCAATATAGGATCTTTCTTGAGACCTAGGTGACCAAGGAGAGAAGTTTAGTGTTATTAAACTAAGGATTAGTTTAAGATCGAGGAAACTGGTGTAAATTTTCCTTTTTAACCTTACTCTTTTAAAATAAACTATCTTTAGAGCTCTCTCTCATTTTGGGGGGTGCGGTGGTCCTGGGGTAGAATATAGACTTCTGACGCAAAAGGTCCGGATTCGAGCCCTGGTGATTGACAGAATAAAGTAAAAAAAAAGGCTGAGACAGGAGTCATGGATCCCCGCCCTGTCTCGTGTGTGGCAGCACATAAAATTGTCAGATGTTAGTCTTGGGGCCCGTCCACAATATAGCCTATATAGTGCTGTCAATGGACGTTAAACCAACTCAACATCAACATCTCTCTCTCTCTCATTTTCATCAAACTCCTTCAAAAATTAAAACATGAAAAAAAAATACTCTATACAACTTTCTCCTAGCTGTGCATCCCCTTGGTTTCCAAGCAGGTTCCTTTATGGTGATGTGTCCCAAGGCTAATGACATTTTTACACATGACAGCTCAGGTTTACAAGTGCTCTTGTCTCAGCATGTCAAATTAAACTGAGCATTGAGCAGAAGTTTTCAGATGAATGTGTCATCTAATTTTAAACAAATTTTTTTTTAATCACTTGGTTTTTTATCAAACTATTTTTGGTTAATCAATGGTAAAATGATTATACAATAGATGATTGTTTATATTCATTTTCATTAAAATTTACATAAACTAGAAAATTGTCTTCCAGGCTAGAAGCATCTACCGACTTGTTGATTTTATAAGATATTTTGCGTATGCAATTAGCTCAGAGCATAAAGTATGTCTACCCGTTTATTTGTAACAGTACATGTACATATAAAGTGATATATGCTTTTTTTTTCTTTCTTATTTGACAGAACTTGTATTAATTGTCAGATATGGAGCGCTACCTTATGGCATTTGATTTCGATCACACTTTGATAGACGAAAATAGTGATCTTTTTGTCATCAAGCTTGCCCCAAATGGAGATTTGCCGGATGAAATAAAGGAATTGTATGCGGACCATGGTTGGATTGATTACATGGGACAAATTTTTAAGTATGCTTTTGTTTACAATTTGTCTTGAACTGCCTCACTTTATATTTCTTCAAAATGATATTTTTAGTCTATAAACGGGCACAGCTTTTTGTTCTGAAGAAAATGTGATAAAATATATCTCCTACTCTTAATCAAAACCCATGACTATTTAATCAATTTCTTGCATTTCATATACATATATCACTTAAATCTGAAATGAAAGTAACTATTGTTTGGATTGCTCTTTCATCGCCTAACTAAAGGGACTTTTTTATTTTCACTCTACTTGTAAACTATAAACTATAGTTAATAAGACCAGCTTAGTGAATATAGTATTTCTCTTTTATTTGAGCTTTCTCAGAATTATATGTATCTACGATGTAAATGACTCAAGTTAAACTCAGCTGAGATGTACAGTGTATAAAACAAATTGACAAGCCAGGACTATAGCCAGTAGGATTTGGAAATAAATAATACATGATGTGTGCATTTGCTTCCTTTAAACACATTTTGACCCCATGTGCCATACAGAGGGAAAAAAATAACACATTGGGGGGTACATTTCGATCCCATATTTGATAGAGGGGAAAAACCAATATATGCGCATACGTATGTTGGTTTGTTGCTGCTGGCACCAGGAAGTGAAAGAAAATTTTCTAATGATAATAACATACGGTTAGGAATAATCAGTATTTTTACTTCTTTGAAGATTAGGGGTAAAAAAACCCTTTGTCAAAAGCATAAATGTTTAGAAAATGACTGATGGTCAATATGGTATTTAACTTTTTCCTGCCAGTCAGACAGAATCATTTGGAGAAATGAATGACTGAGGAATACATGAAGTTTCAAAAATAAATTCCTACTACAAGTATAGAAAAACAGAGAAGAACTTTCGACCTTGAGGTCGAAATTTACCCCCGACGTACAATTAGGGTTAAATCCCATTTGTAGGTTTTGTTGTTAGATAAAAAATGCAGGCCCATGTTAAGTAATTTATAACTATTTTTGTATTTTACAAAATCTACAGGTATTTGCACAAGAATGGCACAAGAGAGTCAGATATTCTAAGCTGCATGTCAGAGATTCCCGTCACAGCAGGAATGAAAGAATTGCTGGATTTCACCGTAGGAGTTAAATGTTTTGATCATATCATTATCTCAGACTCTAACTCAGTGTTTATAAATCATATTCTGAATACCAATAACCTGTCGAGTACGATATCTAACATATTCACAAATCCTGCCAAGTTTGACAGTTGTGGCTGTCTAACTTTAGAAGGATACCATTCACAAGACTGGTGCTCTTTAAGTACTGTCAATATGTGCAAGGGCGATATTTTGAAAAGCTTCATAGAAGATAAACGGAAGTCAGGAACTGAGTATAAAGCAATACTATATGTAGGTGATGGTTACAATGATCTATGCCCAAGTCTCACTCTACGACCCCAAGATTTTGTTTTCCCTCGAGTTGGCTTCAGGCTGAACAAGCTGATAGAACAAATGTCTGAGGAAAATAAGCCAGTGGACATGTCCACCCTTACAGCCAAAGTGATACCCTGGGTGTCAGGTCTTGACATTCTGAAAACTGTTAAAACTTTTCTCTGATGTGAAACTACCAGCTTATAATGTTGTTGTTTTTTTCCAAATAGCCTCAACCTCTCAACCTGAATCATTGTTTTATGACCTAGAATATGTTGTTCTTTTTGTTCTAGTTAAAAAACAAATGACAATTAGTAGAGATTGGATTCGATAAAATTATCTATAACTGTGATGAATTGGAATGTATTTTTACTAGTATGATTACTATGAATAGACCGGACTGATATTAGCAAGTCAAAGAACTTTTTCCCTTATAAGAAGTAATATGTACTTGTAATTGAATTTATTATCTGTGTAGCTGCTGGGGAAAAGCGCAAATTTGTTTGAGATATTATACAAGATATTTTTTTTTGCTTCTAGTTCTTGAGTCAGTAAAGCTACTCCAAAGAGATGTTTTTATAATCATTAAGTCCATAAAAAAATTTTTTTTTTTTTAACAAAGTTTTCAAATCCATCAATTCAAGGGCAAGTGAACCTTCCAATTTTCTGCCCTTTTCTAGATCTTCACGCATTTTATCATTGATTTAGAGTATTCATTGAGGGATATCCTTTTCAAGCCTCATATCATTATTAGCCATAACTGGTGACAATAGTAAAAGAGATAATTATTTTAAATTACCACTCATTCAATTAATAGCTATTATCTTATATTGTTTAACTATTCATTTTCTAAGTTCGATGTTGAATATGTTGAAAATGTTGAAATTAAAAATTGAAGATGTAAAGAAGGATACATGTATCTAACCTGCATGTCAAAGCAGTCAATTTTGTAGCAAGATACAATTACAATACTGGTTTTTATTATATATTACTTTAACATATATATGTTTATGTTAAAATTGGGTATCTAATTAACAAATTTCATAGAAAATAATTATGTATACTGTGTTTCATAAGATGTAAATACATGTACTGGGATTTTACATGAAATGTAACAAAAAAATTTTTTTACCCTGTGATTCTTATTGAAAGTTGCTGTATTATACAAGCCCTTGTTTTCTTGTACATGGTACAATAAACATGTTTCCCTTGACTAGTATTTTTTGTTTCATTTTATTTAATTCAACACAATCCTATTCTTTTTACATGTAGTACATAGTATAATATATCACGGTCATTTGCTAACTAACAGATGAACTCAGGCAAAGCAGCGGGCCCATCAGGCATAGTGGTAGAGATGATAAAGGCAGCAGGTGACACCGGCGCCTCCATGATCCATGACCTCGCAGATGCTATCATCCGCGATGGAAAAGTCCCCTCCGACTGGGAGCAGAGTTTCATTGTCTGCCTGTACAAGGGCAAAGGGGATGCGTTGGATAGGGGCAACTACCGTGGACTCAAGCTGACGGAGCAGGTCATGAAAGTCTTAGAGAGGATTGTGGACAGCCTCATTAGACAGGTGGTGTCGATCGACGAGTCCCAGTTTGGCTTCGTCCCAGGCAGGGGCACAACAGATACAATCCTTTTCTTTGTACATGTAGTACATGGTATAATATCTCACTTTCATTTGCTAAATAAAATATACTTCGCAGGCATAGCGAAGCAGAGAAGCAATCTCACAGTCACATAATGATAAAATTAAATGCAACAGCTATCTTAGTAATCTCTCTCTCCCTCTCTCTCTCTCTTCCTTCCCCCCTCTCTCTGTCTCTATATAATTATATCTTCATCTCTCTATTTATCATCTTCTCTTCCCTTCCCCTCTCTTTCTCTCTATCACTCTATTTATCTCTTTCTTTTTATCTCTCTATCTTTCTACTCCCTTCCTCTCTCTCTGCCTCTATCTTATCAATCTCAAACAAAGATGCCGTAATGTGATATTATTACACTGTGCCAATAATCCCCAAGGCTAACTTCATGTAATCTTTGTCTCTTTTTCTCTCTCTCTCACTCTCTCTCTCTCTCTCTCTCTCTCTCTCTCTCTCTCTCTCACTCGCT
>RQTK01001135.1:78333-135886 GCA_003991915.1 Elysia chlorotica
TCTCTCTCTCTCTCTCTCTCTCTCTCTCTCTCTCTCTCTCTCTCTCTCTCTCTCTCTCTCTCTCTCTCTCTCTCTCTCTCTCTCTCTCTCTCTCTCTCTCTCTCGCTCTCTCTCTCTCTGTTATCTTTGTCTCTTACAGATTCTCAATTTCTCTCTATTCCACTTTTTCACAAAGTTGTAATCAAAATTTTAATTGCTCTCCAACGTAACACTAACAGAGAAACAATATGAAATGAAAAACTGTACCAGTAAGCACAGAGACTAACGTGAGATAATATGCCTCTCTCTCACTCCCTATCTTCCTTTTTATCTCTATCTCCCCCTCTCGCTCTATCTTTCTCAGTCTCATCTATCACTGGTTGTCACACAGCGACAGCGCGGTGGCCCTAGGGTAGAACATAGACTCCCGACGCAAAAGATCCGGATTCGAACCCTGGCGATTTCGTTTCCTGCTGGTTTGGTCGGTGTCAGTTTAATGTGACCGGCTGAGACAGGATCCAAGGCATCTCCGGCTTGTCTCGTGTATGGCAGCACATAAAATTTTCAGACGTCACTCTTGGGGTCCACCCACAATGTAGTCTATATAGTGCTAGTGTTGGATGTTAAACCAACTCAACAACACACAGCGACAGATTGGAGGTACGCCTACCTTAAGTAGGTCTGCCAGTCTCAGCAGCAGGTCATAATTATTGTACTGTCACCAAGACTCAACCACTGAACCAGTGTGACAAGGGTTCTTACATGGAACGTCTCATTTGGAAGTCATGCACTCTACCGACTGAGCATCCTTTCCCTTCTCTCCCCTCCCCTAGTTTTATCTGGTTATTAATACATGCTATTGTTAGAGATACCCCCATCTGTTAAGAGATAATATAACTTGTTAAATAAATAGTTAAGACTTAATCCAAACCACGAAGGCATACTGGTTGAGATTGTATATTATGAATGATACCACACCATAACGGCAAATAGCAAAGATATGCAGTTATTAAGAAAGTAGGCCCTACATGCGATGTCATTTGTCAACAGCATACCGGTTACGTGAATAAGTAGAAGTGACAAAATACAACAAGCGAGGCCGAAGTACACCGTACGCCATTGAACGTGTGCTTTTTTAACAAGTCCTATTTGTTATGTAGAACTTCACACATTTCACATTTCACCTAGATCGGTCCCTACAGTCCGTACAGGCTTATACCCACATTACTTTTATTTTCAACAGAAAAGTGGTGAAGTTGGCTTCCTATAAAAACGGTTCACTTCAGACGCATTTTAACACCCCAATTCAACAAAATAAGCTAAGATAATAATACGTGTATTTTAACGAAAGGCAACAAAACCTCAAAAGAACGTATTATTCACTCTGTCCTCAGACGATAACTCTCTGAAATTAGGCCTAAATAGTACTAATACGTGTAATAAATATTTAAGCAAAGCGCCTAGCGTTTTAGACCTCCAAAGTCTATAGATCATGGAAAGGTTGCGAGTTAAAACATCAATCACCGTGGCGGCAACAATACATTTACAGATATGCCCACGTGTAGGAGTCTGTGGTCCTCTAAGTGTAACTGAAACACTGTTTGTCATCCTTTATTTGTACTATCACCCTTCTTTCATAATAACGGGCTCTGTTGGTGTCAACAATAAATACCACTCAACGTTATCTGCATCTGTGTCTTAGTAATATGTTTTTAACAATCGAAGGTCAGATGGTACCGGAATCACGACTCTATCTTTGCATTTTATGTCTCTTATGTTCTAGAGAGGATTCCTATTAGACATTTTTTTTTGTAAGAAAAAATCTCTCCTCTGGATTCCCATGGAAAACATAGTCGGCGACACGTCCCAAGACAAAAATCTGGCAATTGTACGTGCTACCACACAATAGACATTAAGGAGATAACCAGAACCCCCCCCCCTCTCTCTCTCTCTCTCTCTCTCTCTCTCTCTCTCTCTCTCTCTCTCTCTCTCTCTGGGCCCAACGCCTCCTTGGTTACCCTGTCTCAACTGGACAGTCTACAGCAAGATTATGCACCGTCGACACCGATTCGAGATACGGGGGAGGGGGGTCAAGGGTTTCGATCCGCGGACTTTATGACTGGTGTCCAACGCTCTACCACTTGCGCCAGTCACCTCTAGCCCTATGAAATCTTTCCCCCCTGTCTCTGCACATAGTGTTTCTTTCTCCCTCTCGCGCACACGCTCTGTCTCTATCTCTTTATGGGATCCCCTGGGGATCGACTAAATTCACAAAAAGAAGTAAAAAAATAGCAAAACAAAAACAAAAAGCAACATGCATTAATATGAAGATAATGTGGCGAATGTACACAATCTGGATGCTAAATATTAATAAACTAAAAATTGGTAACAAAAATAAGGTTTTCTCAAACCACTGATTGTCGAATGTTTTAACCTACGAAGATGTGTTTGATCTCTTTTCTAGAACTATGTAATTCCCTTGACTGATGTACACTTTGTACAGCTTTCGATCAGGGCTGTTTTAATTTTTATTTACACAAAATAATAGTGTGTTTATTTTCCATCATTCTCTGGGTAGAATAGACAAGGCCTTGACCTTTGACCTATTTCACTTGACACAGCCAAACTTTTATCCCACAGTGTGATCCAGTCATATGTATGGCTCACAGCAAGTGACAGCAATGGGCTTTGCATCCAAAATGTCGTCTAACTTGGATCTGGGTCTTGTTTTCTAGGATCGAACCCAGATGAGAAGCGTTGGAAATATGATAGTTTAAGTGTTAGGTTGATATTTAAGTACTTTTTTAAAGACAGTAAAAGCACTAACTTGCCACTGATTTGGATTATGAACGGAGGCACACACCACGCTCCAGCTGTATCGAATGGAAGCATGGGCGAACAACTAATCATAGCTGCGTTCTCTTTGATGTTTTTTCCTCTTGTGTTAGTTGTTACTCTCGTTATTGTTCTGGCCACATTCGGAAAGTCATTCGGAATTCGAGATGCCTATGTTGCACTGCTGTTAAAAGTTTTTGAGGTACGTCAGAATTGGTTTTGTGGGTGAGGCAATTACATTCTTGATTAGCTAGCCTACTAGATCTAGACTAGATCTAGACTAGATCTCTAGGGATCTAGAGTCCAGATCTAGAAAAATCTAGATCTAGATTCTATATCTAATCTATTTAGATTCAGATTAGCTGGGCCCCATCTAGATCTAGTTCTATAAAGCTAAATCTAATCTGCATTTATAAGCCTTGAATCGCTGGTTAACTGCATTCACTCTCTTGATTTAATCAATTGACTAGCACCTCAGGTTATTGGCTATAGTATAGTATAGAAGTGTTGTTAGTCAAATGCTAAATACATAGCCTATACCGCTATTGCAGTCCTCCAGATGTTAGTCACTCTCATTCTCAAAGGAAGAAAAGAAGTGTTGTTACTCGAATGCTTTAACTGGTTGTTGATAATTTAAAAGCTTGTCATGTGAAGGAGATGAGATGAATGAAAAAGCCTGTACTGCAATAGCGGTATAGGCTATGTATTTAAGCATTTGACTAACAACACTTCTATACTATGCTGACCACATTTTATGTCAAGCTTCATTCTCATGATTCTGTTCTGTTGCAATAGCTGTACAGGGTATTCAGTAGGCTTGTTATTGACTCAACTTTACACTGTACTGTGTTAATTAGGACAGTTAGGCCTACATTTACTGTAGCTTCCTATCTTTGTTTGATACCATCGAGTGTTTCATCATTACCGTCTGTCAAGTCAAAAGCTCCATCTATAAGGGGCTAGGCTCACAAGCAGACATTGTCCGTAGCTTTGACAAGCAAGAGGTCCAAGGTTCAAATCTTAGGTGACACTGCTATCCATCCATTTTTTGTGTTTATGGGCCAAAGCTTCTAGACGACTTTAATCTACAGGCACACAAACACATTATTTGTCAGAATCCAACAAATTATCTAGTCTTCATTTGGAGAAGAGGAAGCTTTCCCTATTTTATCGTCTCTTAATACTCTTATGTTAAAAGTTTTTGAGGTACGTCAGAATTGGTTTTGTGGGTGAGGCAATAACATTCTTGATTAGCTAGCCTACTAGATCTAATCTATTTAGATTCAGATTAGCTGGGCCCCATCTAGATCTAGTTCTATAAAGCTAATCTAATCTGGATTTATAAGCCTTGTGTCGCTGGTTAACTGTGTTCACTCTCTTGATTTAATCAATTGACTAGCACCTCAGGTTATTGGCTATAGTATAGTATAGAAGTGTTGTTAGTCAAATGCTTAAATACATAGCCTATACCGCTATTGCAGTACAGGCTTTTTCATTCATCTCATCTCCTTCACATGACAAGCTTTTAAATTATCAACAACCAGTTAAAGCATTCGAGTAACAACACTTCTTTTCTTCCCTTTGAGAATGAGAGTGACTAACATCTGGAGCAGTCTACCAGAGGACTTCATAAATTGTAAATAACCCAACGCTCAACAGCTTCAAGAATCGAATTGACAAGTTATGGAAGGACCCCATGTATAAGTTTTTAAAGTAATCTTGGGAGAGCACATTATAAAGTAATATGGACAGAGGCAGAGACAAGAATGGGCAAAAGACCATTACGGCCTAACAACACCCGTAAATTATATCATATCATGATTCTGGGGGTTCTATCTTCCAGTCACATTGTGACGGTTGTCGTTAACATCACTGTTAACAAATCTGTTGCTAACCAGCTTGGAGATCATGAATAACCAGGCAGTGTTTAATAGTCCCTTGTATAGACAAATGAATTAAATTGAAGGATCTAGGAGAAAGCCATGTACTTGAGCTTCTATGAAATTCACGTGGCCCCTCCAAAATGGGAGTGTCTGTGCACTGTGACTATTTAGATGGATCTGTATTGATAAACAATTTTGACTTTACATGTATACATGTACACACTATATATCATGTTTTTGTCCAAGTTTTGCTCTAGATTTTTTTTAGATGTCAAGGAAGATTATCATCAGTATTTAAAAGTAAAAATATTATGATACACAGCATATTTATTCATTATTTGGTTGTAAATAAGATCCTAATTATTTAGTGCATTCATTGTAAAATGTTGACTCAAGCACTAGACTCAGCCCTCCAAAATATTACCATGTAAAACTGGTGCTGACCACATTTTATGACAAGCTTCATTCTGTTCTGTTGCAGTAGCTGTACAGGTTATTGAGTGGGCTTGTTATTGACTCAACTTTACACTGTACTGTGTTAATTAGGACAGTAAGGGCTACATTTACTGTAGCTTTCTATCTTTGTTTGACACCATTGAGTAATGTTTCATCATTACCGTCTGTCAAGTCAAAAGCTCCACCTATAAGGGGATAGGCTCACAAGCATACATTGTCCGTAACTCTGACAAGCAAGAGGTCCAAGGCTCAAATCTAAGGTGACACTGCTATCCATCCATTTTTAGTGTTTATGGGCCAAAGCTTCTAGACGACTTTAATCTACAGGCACACAAACACATTATTTGTCAGAATCCAACAAATTATCTAGTCTTCATTTGGAGAAGAGGAAGCTTTCCCTATTTTATCGTCTCTTAATACTCTTATGTTCTCAAGGAAGTTCCTATGCCGTGACGAAACCCCAACTCAACCAGTAGAAAAAAAAAATGCAGGGATCAGAGTGGTGATTAAATTCCCAACCTTTCGGTCGAATGCTTTACCTTGGACCACTGCGTCATTGAGAGAGGAAGAAAGCTTGGGTCGGCAGTTTGTAAATAGAGCACCTTTCCAATTATGCCAACCAATCTATCAGTGCTTTACAGTCAAGGTCTTCATGTTTAACTCTTGATCAGTCCCATCTTGATTGATTGTTTACAGAGCTTCGTTTATTTAAACACAATATAAAAAAAAGAGTCAAATTCTCTCAAAAGTAACCGTTATAAATAAATAAACTTATAAACCCATATAAAACAGTTTACATTGTTACTGTGAAGGCTTTAATTTTAAAACAAATTACTTTCCAAGTAATATTCTGTAATTTTCCGCATGCAAAAGGATATTTATTTCAGTTGAGTGGCTTGAATTTGTAAAGGGTGTTAGAGATGTTTCTTCTCTATAATATGAAAGCAATTTAAAGGCGTTCAGAAGTAGATTTCAGCAATGTTTGGTTCTTTATAAGTATATTATTACTTGTAATTTCCTCTACAGGCTTGTAGACACAAAGTGCAAGTGAAGAGTGGTTATGGCGGTCTTGAAGCTACAGATGACAGTGAAGACGAAGATGAAGAGATCAACAAAAAAGATGAAATGGGCCTTGAGGCAGGAGGTATTACTGATTTGTTTGAATTTTCAATAAGAAATTGATTTAAGAAAATGTGCAACAAATGTGTTTCAGCTAACTCTCTACATATAAATGTTCATTACATGTAATTTATTGATTTGTGCCAAACTAGATTTGAACCTGAACTTAATTTTTGTTTGTTGTAACACTGTAAAAGAGAGATTCATAGCTAACTTCAGAAATATGAAATGTTTTCCTTCAAATACCAACATGCTGTATATCATTTGCTTAATTTGTTGATTTTCATCCTAACTAAAATAAACAATTTTTATTTGACTTGGTTGACTTCTAAAACTATGATGCTGATAATGAAAACCACAACTGATTTATGAAGTAAATGAATTTTTTTTTTGGTTTTTACAATTGAAACTTGTTTTCTTAACACAACTTTTCTGTGGTTTAATTTTTTTAAATTAGAAATTCTTTTTTTTTCATTTTTTAATCCTATGTCCTCAAACTCTTCCGAAAAATTGAATGCTGCTGTTACTTCTTTACCAGCCAATGCAAATTAGCTATCTTCCTTAAACACATT
This sequence comes from Elysia chlorotica, assembly GCA_003991915.1. Taxonomy (NCBI): domain Eukaryota; kingdom Metazoa; phylum Mollusca; class Gastropoda; family Plakobranchidae; genus Elysia; species Elysia chlorotica. The sequence goes on from RQTK01001135.1 coordinate 85,178, forward strand.
TTTTTTTCAACATTTCAGATACACAGATAATTGAAAAAGACTTTGAATTATCTGCTACCAAGGGTCTTGAAAAACCTTCCTGGGCTCCATTCAAGAAAGAATTTGAGCTGTCTGATGTCTTTTACTTTTCCAAATGTGGGATGGAGGTTTGTTTGAGAAGAAAATGCATTTCATAATAGAAATACTGAAATATATGTTGTTTGAGAAATGTTATTAAAAGTTAACCATTGAGATAATTACAGGCATCTTGCACTTTTTTTTTGCAACTCACAGCAGGTGTTGTGTATAATGACATTATATAGCAACGCCAAAGAAAAATTAGAATTAATCTGAATCAATGCAAAAAATACCATGGCATAAGCTGGGGGCATAAGGAATTTTTTTTTTAATTTTGAAAATTGGTTCACTGGCAAAACAGTTGGAGGCATTTTGTGGTAAAAAATTGGTAGAAAATGTGATTCTTTTTTGCCCTATATAATAATAAAGTCATACCTGTCACAGAAACAAAAAGTTTGAAAAATGATGAAATGTTATAGCTCCCAAGTTTTAAGAGACAAATTCATGAAACTTCCAGACCACAGGTATTTTTGGACAAGGAATCCAAATCTGATACTAGTTAGGTGGTATGAAGACCCAAAACATATTTGTTACATAAGATAATTTGCATAAATTATGCATTAAAGATGATGGTTTTGAGATAAAGGTTAAAAAGAAATAATTTTCTAACCCAGAAGCTTGAAAACCACACAGGTGACAAGTTCAATTCTTGAGTCAGATTTAACATATTCTTTATGAGGTTAAAGATATTACATAATAAAATGTGCATAATTTTTTTTAATTTATAAAATCAATTAATTTTATATTTCCCTCTTTATTTAAACTGATTTTCTTCAATTAAACTGCTGCTGCTGTTATTTATTATTATGATTAAAATATTATCAGTATTATTATTTTACCGTTGCTTGTGTCATTAAACATTTCATGCTATTAGTAACTATTTACTTGTGCTACTACTGTTAATTATTAAAAATGCCATTCCCTTCTTTATGGTGTAAAAATAACAAACTAAAGTAAAAGATTGCTTAATAAACTAAAAAAGGAGCATAATTCGTATGTATTTTTTCCTCCCAATGTAGATTTTAAGTTACCCACGCAATTAATGTTTATTATTGATCAACAATTATTTATAACGAGATAATGCAATATATTTTAAAAATAAACTGGATACCTCTCTTTCTCTCTATAACGCCCATTTACCCTAGATTTATGTTGCAAACATTAAAAGTTCTAGTCTACTACTAATTATAGTTATACTTAAGTCTAAACAATAGTAAAAATAAAACACATATCTCCTGACTAATTTGATTAAAGTTTAAATCTCCATAAGATTATTCCTTCTTCCTTGGAATAGATGACCGATGTTCGCACAAATATGTCAGTCTGTTTAAAAATGAACACGAAAACAGTCATTTCAGCCAATGAGAGACTCCCGTGTATTGATGAAGGTGATGTCATAGCTACGGGACAATAAGGCACAGGCATCCCTCAATGCCGATAGAAGATTGACAATAAAATGATAGATCTATTCTATTTTAAACACTATCACTCGCGTAAATGTCAACAGACTGCAACAAAAAACATCTAATAAATTTCAGTTTATCTCGCACACTGTTTCAAAATAGAAAAACTAATAGGGAAGGCTACAGAGCTCTTCAACTATAGGCTCTTGTAACTTGGCAATGTGGCATGCGACGGAAACCTCAGCTTCAACGTCAGCTTGTACTCTGATTTGCTGTGCTATTTTTGTTCTCATCACCTCAGTGTGAGATGCGAAATCGCCATCCCAATCGAGGGGCTCCCAAAACTCCAGGTCTATTAGGAGGTGTCCGACCTCGGCACAATGTTTTTGACTTTACCCAATCGTAACTCAGGTTCTATGGGATCGATTTTCACAAAACAAGGACCAATGAAAATGTGTTCTTTTTCCGCGCATTTAGATATGTGTTGTATTCATATACACTGATTAGAACCGAAGTAAATAGTATGCTTGGGTAGACCCTGCCACGAAACATTTACTGAATCATCCCTGGCGGGCTAGCTGTTGCTCTTGCTACTTTATAAATCTGTAGTTTTACTTTAGAAATGTATACGCATAATTTATATATATTTTGCACAATTTCATTTACTTTGTAAAAAAAAGGCGTTTTTTGTGTTATTGAACTTTACTAAGCTTATACTGAAGCCTACTGTTTATCAAAATGTGCAACGCCTAACTCTTTGACTGTTTTCGTTTTTAGGCTATCATCGATGACAATGTCACCAAGCGGTTTTCAGCAGAGGGTTAGTCTTTTTAGTCTACTAAATTCTACGTATGCGTAACATACATTGTGATATTTTAACTGATTGATTGAATTTGCAACTTTGCAAGTATAGACCAATTTTAGTGAAGCTCTAATTAAATAAAAAAGTCATATGATGACTAAGTTGCATAAACACGTTTATGTTATTATTTTGATCTTGAACTTTTTATGCTTTTGTTTTAGCAGAATACTGTCCTTTTTCTCTTAAATGAGGGATAAACCATACAGGCTATATACAATCTCATATCTAGTACTGTGCATTGTGTGAACAGTTTTTCAAGGTCAATGGTTTCAATTATGCAAATTCTATATTCTTGCATTGAATTTTAGTCCCATACATTTCTAAAATTCACATATGTTGAGCGCATTATTTTACTGGAGTGGGAACATCAGTCTTTTAACTAATTCATTTTCACAGAGTTAGGTAGCTAGGTTTTCACATGCAGTTTTAAAGTTATGTTTCTGCTCGTCAATAGATTTTTTATCTTTTTACTGAACCAGCTTCATTCTCTTAAGCTCAAATAGGAGCAATTACATGTGCATTTGTTTATAATCTATAAAAAAATAAAATATCAATAGACAGTCTGAGTAAGCTATTAACCCTTTTACACTTACAGTCGCCGCCGGTCGCCTCTATCGGTAAACCCTCACAGTCGCCGTAGGTCGCCGGCCACGCCTACTAAAGTGACGCTATCGTGTACCGCAATATCGTGGGCCGTATCGGCTAACAAAGGAAAAAGTGACATCGTTGTTGTTTTAGACAGCCGGAAATAGACTCGATTGTTTCAATGGTCTTTGAATGAAAAGAATCGGCTATTGGGTTGGGAAGTTGTGATTTTTTGAAGTTTGTTGTTCTTTTCAAGTGTTTTTTCATCATGGATGATCTATTGCGTTTGTATCAAGAAGCTACAGACAGCATTTACGTTATCTCCCTTAAGTTAAGAATTGAGTGTCTGACTAGTGACTAGGCTGTAAGGGAAAAAGGGTTAAGAAATTAAGACTTCTGTACAAACGGCTTCAAATACCATTGCAGTGTGTCATATCTAATAGTTTTACTTTTACTTTTTACTGAACCAGCTTCATTCTCTTAAGCTCAAATAGGAGCAATAACATGTGCATTTGTTTATAATCTATAAATACTGTTTACTATCAATTATGATTTTTCTTCGTTCCATCAGATAATTTATACTTTTTGTCCTTCTTTAGAGCTCCCAGCTTGGAATTTATTGACAAGAACTCAAAAGCCCCACCAGTTCATGAGGTTTGTACACAGTAGGCCTGAACAATATGTATCATGTGGAAAAAATGTTGAAAGGATACAGGTGCAGGCCCCTCAAAATAAGCAACATGTTTAATTGACATATTTAAAACAATAAAGGGAACACCAGACTTGGAATAGAATAAACAGGAAGACAATGCTTGTTATGAGTTTGGCACATTATGAAGAAAATAATCGCATACAAGTTAAAATCATGTGAAGTCTACAATTTCAATTAACACATGTCTCAACTTTTTAAAAGAATATTTATATATCACAATGTTACTAATAACAGCTGCTCTTATGCATGAATCATAACACCTCACTTGAATTTTTATTGATCACATTTCATTCATTAAAAACTATTTCAACTACCAATACAATCATATTTTAGTCCTAATTACACTTTTATGAGGAAAAAGAGAAGTATTTCCTCTGAAGAACATCTTTTTGTTTTGTTTTTATCACACTACCAGTATTCGCATGACACTCTTCTGGTGCATAGGCTGCGTGGTTCGTTACATGATGCTTCTCCCTTTCAGGTAAGTCTGAAGGGTTGATTCTAGAAAATTTGTGAATAATTTTTTTTCCAGTTAATTTTTTTACTTGCATTGCCAGTTATATTTTCTTAAACTTGAATGTTAAACCAAGAGGGAAAAAAAATTCTTGCTTTTATAATTATGATGGTTGTTATGCCTTGTATAGCTAATTTGATATCTAATTAAATACTTAATGAAATAAGGGAATAAGGCAATAAATGCTTAAAACACAATTGTTTGATTTCAGAGTCACTATTGCATTCATCGGTATTATGTGGATGATGATTTCAACAGCTTTTATTGGATATCTGCCCACAGGAAGGTAACTATACTATGCCCTGATTAGATCTAGGGATTGTTTATTTGCTATGCATAATGTTCTTGATTATTGTAATCCACCATAAAACCAAGTCTCGTTTAAATGTCGCCAAACTTTTTTTCACCTTACAGGGTACCGCTGTGCTGCTCTTTGTACTTTAACTGACAATTCACTGTTGTATTTTATTTATATATATTTTTACCTAGTTATTAAGGTTACACATTTTCAACACTGCATATGCTTAGCATCTCATATATGTGCTCTGTTAAATAATGTTAAAAGAGGATAGTATTTCAAGTACTTCTAATAAATTCAGGAGTTGAACTATCTTCATTCGTTTTTTTTTCACAAGTGTTTGATATCTGGGCAAATCTGAATCCTTAATATTCTTAAAAAAGTATCTGATTGGGCTGGGTTCAAGATGCTCTGTACCAGAAATCTATGATTCTAGCTTGATAACTAACTGCAGCCCTCGATTACTTTATGATCCCCATGTGAATTTCAAATAATCTGCACTTAAAGTTAGGCTTCTCGGTTAATCTACTCTGAGTTTTATTTTAAACCTCTTGATTCCCTGTGGAACGTAGGGCCACAGCAAATCCCCTCCACCGAACGGTTCTAGCTGGTCATCTTCAGCTACTGCAGTGTAGTACCAGCCTGTTTTATCTCGGCATTTGTGAATATACTCTGAAGTAGTGAACAAAAAATTCTGGTTTTGTTTATAGTTAACTACTACTAAATCTTATTATAGGGCTCCCCTGTGGTATCTTTTGTAGAGGCCCACAATTTTTGCTTAACCACACAAATTGGTCTCGAACAATTGGCTGATTTAGTCTAGAGACCTCAAACAAAAACACTATGAGAAAATAAAGACAAATGTGCCTATTGTGCTGACTTTCAACATCACTTAACTCACTCTCAATTTAGATATGAAAGACACCAATGTATTTTTTATTCATTGGCGACAGACTGCCATAATAATTCCATCCTTCCATCCTCAAATTCATTTTAATGGTCGGAGACATGAGTGATTCCAACAAAAAAAATGCACTCAAAAATTAACAGACTAAATATGTAAATATGTCTCAAGTAACAATCAACTACTGTATGCTTTGTTGTGTTTAATTATACGAATCTTTAAAAAAAAAAAAAAGCTGACAAATAATATCCGATAAAACAAAACAAAATTTCAGTGTGAACCGCATAATTTCGGCTCAAATTTTAAAGAATTGAACAGTGTTGTATTGAGGGTTGGAGAAACAGCTAGTTAGGTAAAATACCCTATATGACATAAGACAATAGCAATTGCTGGCGTAAATTAGTGTTGTCTTTTTTTTGAAGAAAATGACGCAAATCAAAAGTAAGACTAATAAACAGCTTGTAATTGAATGTTTCAACGGAACTATCAACATTTATTACTTTTCTTTTTTGCCCCACCAGTTTCAAGCGCACATTAAACCGCTGGGCAACTTTAATGAGCTTTCGTATTTTGGTCAGAGCCTGCTCTGGTGTAATAAGATTCCACAATAGGTAAGTGAATGTTGTAGAGAAAGTCTATTAACTTAACATCTTGTTTATATTATTTTTGTCTTCTTGTGAAAACGTTACCAATGTCTGCATATTTTCATCAGCTGTGATTAGATTACCTTGTTTTTATAATTACCAGAGTTAACAATATAACATTTTGGTCCATTGGTCTTCAACTTATTTGGAAAATGGAAATGCTAACAGAGACTGTCCTTATTATGTAGATATTTGTATAGAAGTCGGGTAATATAGTAAATATTTTTATTAGAGTTTTTACACTGAACACTTCCTTAATATTAGACCAATATTAATAGCCCATGGCCATCAAGGTTAGAATGGGAAAAGAATATAATATATTTTTGTAATCACAGGTAAAAAGTATCGCTGTTTCGAGTGGTGAAAAGCGATGGGTTTCTCTCAAACTCGTGTTCTAGCTGTCAATCGGTTTTGTCTGCCGTACTTATTTCATATTCAACTTTTTTGTGTGTGTGTGCGTTATTCTCTTTTTTGTATTTAATCAATAAGTTATCAATCTCTCTCTTAAACACTCTTTCTCCTTCCCACTTTTTTTTCTTTCTTCCTCTCGTCAGTATTGCACAAGAATGAAGCATGTATTTTTAATCTATGTATATCTTTTGCAGGGAAAATATGGCCCAGAGTGGAATTTGCGTAGCAAACCATACCTCACCAATAGATGTCATCATCCTTTCCTGTGACAACTGCTATGCCATGGTATATTTTAGATATTTGGGAATCACCCATGTCCCCGAAACTGAAAATAAATCTGAAAAGAGATTAGTGAAAGTGAAGTGGATACGAAGAGCGATCGCATGGTGCGTGTGTGTGTGTGTTGTTTGTGTGTTATTGGTTTTTTTTGCGGGGGGAGGGGGGGACAGTAGGAAGGTTAGAGAGATAGGAAGATGGCTTGATAAAACAGACATTAACTGGGACTAAAACAGCAACAAAGACTTTGAAGAAAAAAAATTGTTTGGGACAGAGATCTAAACTGCACCTTGGCACCTTTTGACTTCACCCCATATCCCATTTAGACTTTTGATAGGTATTTTATTTAGTTTTATGAGTTAGTGCTCACTGTTCTTGTTATTAGGATTGGAAGATCAACATGAAATTAACATGTAAATTGCTAATGTCAACTTGGGCTGACAGACTAAAAAGTAATTGCTGTTGCCATTGTCCAATACTTTAAAGTTGGAGGAGAATTTTGTGCGGACAAGTACTATTAATCTCATAGGTCCATTGATGTCAATTTTTATGTGACTGCGATAGTTCATACTGATTGATGTACTTTTGATGGGCTAATGATTTTTATCCCTGTATAATTTAGAATGTCAATGTGAACCATTTCTTTTTTTAAATTGCTTTTTTTGCACTTCAATTTCTGTTGCCTCTAGTTTTACCGACATGATATCAACAGCTTTTTACCAAGTAAAGTATAGAAGAAGCTAGGTGAATTAAATCCCATCACCTCTTGAGGCCAAAGTAGTAGATCGCGGGTCTTTAGATCGGGAGTTCCATGGTTCGAATCCCTCAATGAGCAGATTTATGTGTGTAATTTTGTCCCCTTTAACTGGTTGTGTCAGGGTCAGTATAGTGTGACCGGCTGAGACAAAAGTCATGGCATCCTGACCCTGTTTCGTGTGTGGCAGCACATAATATTGTCAAACATTGGTCTTGGGGTCTGTCCACAATATAGCCTATATAGTGTTGATGTTGGACTTTAAACCAACTCAACTCAGCCAATACCTCTTTTGTAAGTCCAGTACTCTCTCAACTGAGCTAATGTTTTATCAAAGTTTCCTTTATGGGGACTAGTGTGGTAGTCCAATCAAGTCATATGCTATAATCCATCTGATCTCAGCATGTTTAACTGTTTTTTTATGATAGCTTTTCAAAAAGAATTGTTTTTATGTAGTTGTATAATGATGAAGTCCAAAGCTTTATTCCCAAGAGTTCAAATTATCTCTTTGCATTTCTGGTGCTTTTGACTTTATAGATTGGACAAGCTCATGGTGGTTTCTTAGGGACCCTTCAGCGCTCCCTAGCACGTGCAACAGCTCATATTTGGTTTGAAAGATCAGAGTCTAAAGACAGAACGCTAGTGGCCAAAAGGTGAGTGCTGCTCGTACTTTGTGGAAAGGGAAATTTAAAATAAATCTGGTTTAATTATTATAACATCCCACTACACGAAAGAGTATTGACCGTACATGTTCCTTTTAAATGGTAAAGGACTACACATTTTTTCTTCTAAGATATGTACAATGATATATTGATTTGCCTTTAATACTGATAAATAATGGTAATTTATGTCCTGGAAGAGAAATACTGTTGTATAATGTTTTGGCTAGAACTATCAATTATTACAAACAAGTTAATTTCAATTTTTTTTAATAATAATTCACCAATTAATCAAAACCACCAAGAATGCGATAACAATTCCTTTACTTTATGAAATGTTTTGTTTCCTCAGATTGAGCTCCCATATTACAACTGAAAACAATCTTCCAATTCTAATTTTTCCAGAAGGTAAGCTATGTGTGATCCTTATTGACAGTTAATATTATTTGCCTTGCACGAGACAGCAATTATTAAAGAAGTAGAAGTTTTAAAGTATGCTACAGACTTTGATTGATTCAAGTATTTTGCATGATGAAAACGGGGAAAATAACTGAATGTACGCTGGTTTCAACTTCTTTTGATGTTTATACTTTTGTTGGACAGAATGGTGTTGATTGATGACATTTACTTTTCAATTTATCTTCATTATTCCAGGAACATGTATTAACAACACATCTGTCATGATGTTCAAGAAAGGAAGTTTTGAAGTTTCCTCAATCATTTACCCTGTGGCAATTAAGGTAAGAAGTTATGTTAATTGCATTGCATTATTTGCTCTTTTTCTGCCTGTGTGTGTCTTTCTGTCCACTTCTCCTATCTGCCAGCACTCAAATAATAGCTCATTTTATCTCTGTTATCTTTGTTTCCTTTATAGATTGAATTTTAAACTTTGATGGTACACATAAAAACATAGGTTAAATAAATAGAATGAAAGCCATAAGCATGGGCCTCCTTTCGTTTGTGTGTGTGTCTTTCTCTCAATCTCTCTCTCTCTCTCTCTCTCTCTCTCTCTCTCTCTCTCTCTCTCTCTCTCTCTCTCTCTCTCTCTCTCTCTCTCTCTCTCTCTCTCTCTCTCTCTCTCTCTCTCTCTCTCTCTCTCTCTCTCATATCATAAGGCTATTTATTTTTTATAACATGATTTTATACAGTATTGTCTTCCAGAAAACGTAGATTAGGATGTTGAATGAAGGTGTGGCTCTCTTTTTGTCCTTGCATTTTACTTCCATAGTTACCTTTAATTTTACTTTTCTTTTTTTTTAAATTTATAACTAGTATGACCCCCAGTTTGGTGATGCATTTTGGAACAGTAGTAAACACTCTTGGACGCAGCATTTGCTTCAGATAATGTCAAGCTGGGCATTAGTGTGTGATGTCTGGTACTTGCCTCCCATGATACGACAGGTAAGTGCGTTTCGTCATAATAAGTTATCGAAAGATTTAGACCAATTTTATGAGACTTTTAATGATAAAAATTGTGATAAATAATTAAGATCCTCCAAGGAAAAATTTAGGAAGACCTTATATAGGCTACTTATTTCTCATTCCAGCTGTCTTGCTTTTAACAAAGAAGGTACATGCGGGCCCCTGACCATTATCAGATTCGTTCTTGGGTGCAGGATATCAAACAAAACAAAGACTTGGCGAGACAGAAAAGTTGGATAAGGAAAGATGCTAGAGGAAGGGGGAGGGGGTTTTAAAGGCATATAGCAAGTGACAATAAGGGACGAGGTGAGAGTGAGAGAGGAGAAAGAAAGACTGGAGACAGAAGAAAGTAGTGTGGTATAGTCGAGGGAGGAGGCATGGAAGAGGTAAAGACAAAGAATACAGGATAACGTATGATTAATAGAAAATCTAAAAGGCCAAGATAGTGAGAGAGAAGTAGAGCAGAAGGCAGAAGAGGGATAAAGAAAGATCTAAACTTTATGAGAGAGGGATCACTTTTTATTTATGAAAAAAAAAAAAAAAGAAAAGGCAGAGAGAAAGGGGGAAGAAGTACACACACACACAGATATATATAGAGAATGAGAGAGATAGAGAGTAATGTTGTGGGGCAATGAGAGAGCGAGAGAAGAGGTGGATATAGTAGGGCTGAATAGAGAGAAGGAAATGACATGAATAGAGAGAAGAGAAAGGGAGAACTTTATTGAAGAGTATTTTTCATGGATTTAATAATTCATAACAAGGGTGATCAGCTTTTAGGCCTAGACATCACCAACCATGCATTCTGTATTAAATGCCAAACACTTCAGTGCATGATTAATTTTTTGAAATTATATTTGCTAATTATAAAGGAACTTACCAGGATTTGTTTTGCATAAATGTCATTCGAAATTATAAAATTATGCATTCGTATAGTGCTAGACAATGCAAATGCACAGGCTCCATTTTTCTCTGCAGGAGGCTGCCTTGCACTAAATTAAGTTGAAAGTAATTTTTTTAATTTAATAGTGTGTGTGTGTGTCTTAACCAATTCCTGAACCATTTTTACTAAAAGACCCACACTAAGGTTTGATTTACGCTTTAGGTCGCACCAAACCAGACCCGACCCAAAAAAGTCGAGACCCGTTCACATCTGGATGTGTTAGCGCACAGACATTTACATGTGACTCCCCTATTTCCTGCTTTTAGCGGGGTAGGTTTGGTTACGAGCTATGAGACGTGGGTTCTTACTTGGACTAATCAGTCCCCGGGCCCAGATGGACGAAGCAATTGTCGTTCTGGCACCCTATTCCTTATCCATCGGATGTATTCCATTAGGTGTCGTCTAATGGAGTACATCCGATGGTGATGGTCATCAAAAGTTTTTTTAATACACATTCAGAATTGATTACAATTATAATTTTTTATAGGCAAATAACAGTGGAACCATGTCGCAAGTTCTTATTTTTAAAAAGATTTGCTTGTTCATATCATATTGTGTCCATTAGAATTAAATATACACTGATCGGCTGTAATACACTTAGCCTGGTGATTATGTGTTAATGAAAATGTATCATCTAGAATATGTGAAGAAACGATATAAACTTTGCTAATTGTTTGTGAGAACTTTTATAAAAACTTTTTTTTTTAATGACAGGAAAATGAGAGTGCTGTGAAGTTTGCAAATCGAGTCAAATCTGAAATTGCCAGACAAGGTGGACTTGTTGACTTGGAATGGTCAGTATCTATGTTCACGTTTGAATGTTTTAAACTAATTTTTAAGGATTTAGATAGATTTAATTTTCTAAGATAAAGAAACAGAAGAGCATTTTAGGAAACAAAATGAGTTAGCACTTTCAGAAATAATCCCATGTGCGAAGTGTACAAAGCCCGCTGATCAAACAGTGAGAATTTCAAATGCCTTTCTAGCAAGAGCTGGGGCATGCTTTAAATTGTTGGTGATTTATAAGACATAAACAAGCAGCCTCTACGGTCTTGTAAACAGACTTGTATCTTATATTGACCATATAGCGTGACGTTATAACAACAAAGAACCATTTAGGACTCGAGAAAGACTTAAAACCCAAAAGAAAATGACCGTTGACTTTGCCTTGACAGACTGACAGTAGACAGCCAGTGCGTTTTACGAGACAGGAATAACTTTTATCCCATCTTGTGGGGCATTTTATTTTACTATTCACTAATAAATGCTGGACAAATTGTAGACACCTTTCTTGCAATAACTCAAATAGTTTCAATCTTCAAATTTGCTGTGCAAACTTCTAATAAAGTATTGTAACTAACAAAAAACTTTGCAGTGAATTATTATTATTATTATTATTATTATTATTAATATATTATTGATTGAAAAAAATATATTTGTATTTTAGCTTTAATCTGTAATATGCATTTTTCACAATTTATTTTTTAAAAGTAATAGAAGTAAATGACTAAGCTGCATGTTATATTATATTGAAAATAATCATTTTGTGCGGATCAAAACTTATGTTCTGTCAAAAACTAAAACTTGTATACTCGTAATTGATAAAGCTGCATAAATATTTGTATCGTGGACCTGTATTTGCAACCTTGTTTTTAAATGCAACAAGACAAGTCTATAAACAAACTCAATTTCATTTTACAAATCATTCTCAACCACACCAAAATTGCTTTAAAAAAAAAAAAGATTTTTGAATTCATTTGTATTATACTTAAACAGTTCAGTCTGCAATCAGCAATGATAAAGGTATTTATATATTCCATTCAATGATAATCACCTTGCATATCTAATTTCTAGGGATGGAGGTTTGAAACGAGCAGCTGTGAAGGAGTCCATGAAGGGTGTGCCCCAAGAGCAGTACAGTAATATCCTCAAAGTTGACTGAATAGCATTACGACTTATCAAAAAGCTGCAATTCATTATGTCTGTGGGTTCTTTTTTTATGTTTTTTATGTCTTGGATTCAGAGAGCTTTAATAATCTTCACTACAATATATATTTGTAAGTAGAGATAAGTATTTGATTATGTTTAATAGTGGGAATTTTATTTTATAGTTTTTATTTGGCTTCATGAAATTCTTTATTACACATTCATTTTTTTTGTGTTTGGATAATTTTGAATAGTTATATTATGTGTTGTGTGATTGTATTATCAGATAAAGTTTTTTTTTTTTTTTTACATATTTTATTTTATATTCCATCTTATTGTATAGCTTGAGATTGGTCTTGTTGTCAAAATGATAGGTTGTATTATATAAAACATTTTCCCATGAAAGTTGCACAATTTCTTTCTTCAAACTTACTTTTGATATTGCTTGTAAAAAATATGTTACAGGAGGCAAACTGCAATGAGCAAATGGATAATTTTAGCAGTGTCTTTAATGTATAAATCTAGTTATATTAACAGCTTTAAATCTTGGTAAATCACCAAAAACATATGTTGTTGTTTTTTAACATTACTAGAGATATAGGAACTTAGAGAGCAGTTCGTGTACATAATTATATAATTTGCAGAGAAGAGATTTGTTGCCAACAGACCAATAGTCTTGCCATTGATTTATTTTTTTTTGCACTTGATTTATTTTATTAACTTAAAAAGATCATGGTTCATGACCTAAGTATGTTATAAAATCAAAGCTTATAGTAATAAAGGTATTGATACATATCACTCTGAAGTCTTAACTTAAAGGAGATATTGATTTGAAAAATTTACTTACAGTTAACATCATTGTGTGGTTTTCGGTGTTATCCCTTAATTGTTTCAAGTTTATTTATTATACTAGTTTGTTTACACTTGTGGCTTGCTAAAATTCATAATGCATATATTTGTTTGATTTAAAATTATATGCAAAATGTCTGATCTCGTGGTTAATTTTTTTTACTGTACTTGTATGACTGCTATGTCATGTTTTTTTTTTCAATTTTTTTTTTTTTTTTTTCAATTTGTTCTATTTTAGGTAGGGTACTGGTATTCCATGGTATCTCCGCCCACTGTTTTATTTTGCGTGAAGACTTTGTATGCTTATTTTGGGGATTTTCCAACTGTTCATAGTTACTCTTTTTAAAAAGTTTATAGCCATCGTATAACAGATAAAAATGTTGGATTCATGTGAAAAATGTAAGGAATGTAAAACCTATAAACAGAAGAAATTAAAAAACAACACTTATTTCACTTTATCATTCAATTAATGCTCTCTATTTCTTTGATGCCATATATTTTATTATTTATTTATGAGGCTGCTCAGTTATATGCCTCACCATGATAAACATCCATTTGTATAAATGCAGTAGTATAAAAACAGTGATTCTTTTGTTACTGTTTTTTAAACTTATTATAAAGTGCTTTTATATTTTTAAAATTTTAGGCGTATCATTTCAAGGGTTTGCAAGAGCTCATTTGCCACCGTTCCAAAAGTCTCAATATAGAATTTTAAGAAGAAAATGTGTTTAAAAGTTTGCATTCTTTCAGCACAATGTTACAGTTTGCAGGATACCGTGCTCTTTCCGTTGCTGAAAACTTCTTACAATGTTCATATTTTCTTTTACACATAAAAGTCAAAGCAATCAATTGCCATAGCACCTTATTTACTTTTTTTTTTGTTATAAAAGATATTTGGATCCCTGGGTAAAAAATTTTCAACTATATTTTTTCTATGATAGTCTGCTGTGTTTGATTTCATTGTAACAAAACAAATTTTACCTGCTTATAACAGTTTTGATACAGATAAAATAAAAAAAAACTCGGCAAAAGATTTCTAGTAAATGGTGAAAATTCAAAATTGATTGAACTATACATATATGTATTTTGAAATGCTTTCATATAGCTCATATGCTTTTTTTTTTTGGTCAATGAAATAATTTAATAAACACTCAGAGACTAAGGTGTGACTCAAAGGTTTGATTAGAGATATCTCAAAAAGAAAGGTAATTGATTACAAAAGAAAGAAGAAAGGGAGGGTTTAAAACATTTGTGCTTGGTTCTTACATGAAGCATATTAATAAAATTCAATTTATAAAAGGTTTAAAACACTGCCTATCGATGGGTAAATGCATTTTATTTCAAGTAGATGTAGTTATTTGTATTAGTTATAAGAAATAAATTTAAACTTTGTGTGAGTGTGTTTATATTTCAATTTGGAGGTTAATTGTATTCCAATGTTATATAACACAGCACAACCATCATATACAGGTTTACAATTTTAAGATTGAGTGGAAGTAAAAAACAAAATTGTTCATCAGAATAAAAAGGCATATTACCATGATGTAATAAAAAATACACAAAACTAACACTGTAACATATTATTATCTTGTTTGTTAACTCTTTCCAATTGCAAGCTTATTATATCCTTGAACTACCAATCAACAGAGTGTCCATTGATGCGCGTGGAAAAAGTTATTTCATGTACCAAATTTTTGTTTTAACATACATTAACAGTGTTGGGACATATTGGCTATTGCTTGGGAACTTATGAGGAAAACCATGTAATCAATTGTTCTGTCTTTAATGGTTGATCTTTCTGAAATGTGTAAAACATGGTTGTAGGTGGTAAAAAATCCACAAACCGGTTTGTTTTGCCTTTAGGTAAACCTTGCAATAAAGTGAACCACATCATGTATAATAAACTCATATATTTGACATATAATTTCCCATTGGGAAGCAATGATTTTTTTTCTTTATTAAATTCAAGTGTTACATTTTACATTCAATTTGAAAAATTGAATGTTAAAGGCATGTTGACATATACATTTATTTCAAGGTATTGACATAAAGATATATTTCAATGTTCCATTTTGACTTGAACCAATGTCCTTGTACTGATGTTGAGAAGGTACCAATTAAAAATTATGTTCTTAACGAAAATGGCATTGAATCAGTTTTGAGCACCCTCTGTGTGCGCCAAACTTCGCATCACAATTAATGCTCTTAATTTCTGTCACAATAGGTGGATATAGATGTGCAGTAAAATTAATGTAGAACTAGTGATTCATGAGGTTTGAAGCAGTCTCTTGTAGAAAACTTGCTCATCACAAACCCTACTGTGTCAAATATTATGTATAACACTGTAACAGTAACACTTACAGAACCTACAGCTATTAATGCATTGTCCTTTAGGCTCCAATGGTTTTGCACCTTTTGGTATTTTCTAGAAGCTAAAAGGAACAACTGGCATTAGCTGCACTTTCAATTTTTACTAAATACAAATGGTGAATAACTTCATGATTGGCTGTCAGTACCTCACAAAGATTCTAAAAACCAATCAAATCTTGCATTAGTTATCAATAATTTAACCTCTTTTAGCTTGACATAACACTTGAGAATTTCTATATCCCATGAATGTTCTTTTAAATAATAAAACATTATGACTACTCACTTTTTTAATGATTTGGATCAAGAGCAACCATCATTGGTTTCCCAAACCATTACATGTACATGTATTTTGTTATTTTCAATGGTGGTGTTGAATATTAGTCAATCAATTTCGCATGAAAGGTCTTTATAAGTTAAGTGGATACAATAAGTTAAGATATAATTTTACAGTCTAACTTCACCTTGTCAGCCATAAACTTGTTCACACTTAGCCTTTTATTTTTTTTTACATTGAAAATAATAAAATGCATTTTCAACCACGACTGGACACAAAAAGTCTTGTATTTTTAACAGTGTTGTCCCATATCTACTATATAATATTACAATCTTATTCTGACGAAATTTAATTTTGGCTTTCATTATGTAAATCTTTGCACAGTAGTCTTGGTTACATTGTTTTGAGACACTGTAGTAAAAATTAATCAGAACCGTCAGCAAGAATAAGAATAAAACAGTGCTGCACTTTTTCAAAAAGATAACCAAAAATCTGAACTCTTTCAACCTTAAGCGATCACACAACTTGCAATTGAAATTACAATTACATGTATCAACACATAGACAAACTTGAACTGGCCAAGCTTATACATTTGTGTACAATTATATCTTTTACTGATTTGTTTAAAATTATATATGAAGACAAAATTAGGCACACTAATTTCGGACTAGTTTTATAAAATGTTAGTACATGTACCAACTTTGTTCTGTTTATGTCTTATGAATCGTGAATATAGACAGCAGAATAAGAGAAAAGAATTTATGCAACAAATGAGAAGAATGTCACTGCAGACTCCTTCACTGCCACACGTTATCATCTGCATTGTTGAAAAGAGAAAAAAAAAGTAGGTCACTGGCACTGTTGTTTTTGTTTTGTTGTTCAATTGTAAACCACTTCATGATGTTTTTGAGCCAGCGATCCTAAAAGATGATAAAAAATATTGCAAATGGCGGAGAATAGTAAAGTAATTAGTGTATCTTATCGATCTAGATATCAAATAATTTACATGTACTTATCTGTCTAATTATTTCTATTATATCTGTTTCTCTGTTCAAGTAAAACTATTTTTCTACTCGTATGTCCAGCAAGGCTCATCACAAAGATTGTTTTCACCACCATTGACATTCTCTCTGTTATTTTATCCTATCGTTCTACTTTTTCTATATATCGAGGAATAAAATGAAGTAGCGCAATACTGATGTGCAAGAAGAGGAGAGCAGGAACAAGATGAGAGTAATACGAAGGAGGCGGAGGAATAGTAGTAGAGGGAGGAGTATGAAGACGAGCAGTAGTAGGAGAATACGGTGCAGCAGGATGAAGAGGAACATCACCAGAACTAGAGCTAGAAGAGAGAAAGGGACAGCAGGAGGGGAATGAAAATGAGTTGGGGGAGGAGGAACTAGCAGCAGGCGGATTATTTGAAGTAATGAGGAACAGGAGCAGGAGTCGTGATACACAGGAATAGGGGTAGTATGTGAAGCAAAAGATGAACATGAGGAGCAGGTGCAGGCGGAGGAGGACATGCAGAATGACCAGAGCTTTTTGTTTTCGTTTTTTTTTTTTTTTTGTGCCGCATTTAGTAGTAGTAGTAGTAGTATCAGCAGCTGCAGCAGCAGTAGTAGTAATATTATTATTAACTACAAGTATGCCTTAGTTAAGGTCTTAATGCTAATAATTTCAGATTTGCAGTGGAACATAATGACTTGCTCAAGACAAAGGGCTTTTCAATCTAAAAAAAACACAAAAAAAACAATTTTATTCAGTTTTCGTTATTTTGTTAACCTTATTACTAATGATCACTCGGGATCTTATAGAGACATATCAACATGCAATATGTTTAAGTCAGAAATAACGAGAAATTATTGCTGCCAGAAGGGGATGGGGTGGGAGTGGACTGTGCAGCTGATAGAGCGTTTGTCTATCAAAAGAGAGATCCCCGGTTTGAAAACCACAATGATGTATTAAACAGTAATTTCTTTTTGTCAGTCATAGGACCCATCCACATAAAACCCAAATAGTGACGACGTTGGAAGTTAAGCAACAAAACTGACAACCCCCTGCCCCTCCCCCTCCCCCCCTCTCTCGCCTCTCTTTCGCGCCTCATTACAAACTCTCCCCCTCTTTCCCTCTGTCCCATTTTATCTTTATTACTCTTTTGTCTTAACATTTAATTTGCCTTATCATCTTATTTAGGAAACCAGGCAAAATTCTCAGTTTTAAAGGACATTTTTTCAGTTGTAGAATTATACAAATAAATTGACGTTTCACAAAAGTTCTTTTAATCTTTTTTGTAGGAAAATCAAAGACTACAACTATCACAAAATGAAATGTAAAAAGTTGACCGGTAAATATCAGCGTGTCTTTGTACTTTTACATCTTTTGAATCAACGGCCGGGATAATGGTGAGAGTAAAAATTAGTATGATGGAAGCGAGGTGCTTGCAAAGTTTGCGACTGAAAGAGCTTACAAACCTTTAGCGCTACGCCTCATTACACTTTTCTACACATAGATCCTGAAGATACAAATTTTGAGATTAGCGCAGTTTAAATTTAGCTGCAATACTTTAGTTTTGTCCATCCTAATACTGATAAATTGTATCGTCTTAACTATGTAAAGCGCTTTGAGCCGGCTAAGCTGGGATAAAGCGCTTAAAAATGATCTTCATTATTATTATTTATTATTATCCTACAGTCCCCACGAATTTCGTGGGTTCCCAGCTAGTATGGAATAATAAGGAATGGGATCAAATTTAGGATTAAGTTAATAAATGAGAAACACTCATAAGCTTTAAATCGTTTCAACACCAGTGGTTTATTTTAAACAATGATTGAGCGAATAAGTTCAAACCGAATTTTCTAGGCAATTGAACAATAAACCAAGCATCATTTTTTTCATACACATTTTAATGATGAGAGGTCGTAAATACAGTTACGATAAGCTTACGCCTTAAAAATGCGAATAATAAGGACAAGTTGCAAACAACCCCGAAGTTTAACTTAAAAGTATTGTAGTGTGCAACACTATTAAAATATAAATCTGGGTTAAGAGGATATTATAGGGTTTGTTTGATCACAAAACAGAAATCTTACCAGATATAAAATCTGCTAAATGAGATTTGGAAGACGCTACAAATACAACGCACCTTTTGTCGTAATGAGGTGTACACTTTTGAACAAACATGAAATGCAATTCAGACAATTTAAGAACAATGATATCTGTTGGTTGTGATAACTTATGCGCAAAATTCAACATTCTTTTCGAAAGTATGGATGGCGTTAAAAAAAAATTAATGTGTATTGACTAATTTTGTTGTTTTCCTTAGCAAGGATGTTTTTGTTTTTTTATGTAGAAATATATAACAAATTTAATAAATTTCCAAATTTCTATTCGTTTATATATTTAAAAAAAAAAACACTTGTGGGTGTGGATACTACATAAAATGAGTAATAAGAACAAAAAAATCAGATAGCTAAATTGTAATAATACTCAAATTTATTTATATAAAGCTCTACCATAAACATACTTGAGCCCAATTCTACATTTTTAATTTGTATAAGTGTGAGTCATTAAACAGTTGCTGGATTTCCAAAGATTGCCTATTGATTCTGATTTTTATTAAAATTTTGATTCCTCAAAATGAATTCATAAGTGAATTTTTTTAAAGCCTCATCTCCATTAAAGTATATGTAGGTACAATGATTTTTTATATTTTAAGTGCAGGAAAGTGGATTTAAATAGAAATAATGTCTCGGGCATACTTAAACATACATGTAGACCACAGCGTTGGTATAGTTTCAATTCATCAATAATACTAATTACTATAAAATTAAAATAGACTTAAGCATTGACATTATTATATTGTTCATAACATAAGTTTTGGTCATATTTAGCAGACTGGTCGTGATTGTCGGAAATCCGACAATTGGCGACACACATGCAGGAAATGACTCTCAGAACAAGCCCCTCCCCTTAAGATACAATAGTTACTCATATTTTTTTGTATTCAGACAAAAAGCTGAACTTGAATCACACTATTGCACAATTTACAAACAAAACAACACTATGTGTAGAGGTGTATGGAACATTTCATTATTAATGAAATTAATCAGTTTTTTCTTCCTCCTGTAGAATTTACTAAACCAGAGTTATGATAGTATAATTTTTCACTTTAGAGCAATGTGAAGCGCATGGAGTCTACAGTGGTGGTTATGCACTGTATAAAAATTATGCATTATTATTATAAAATAATCATTAATGTTTTCAGTATTAGGGTTGTAAAAAATGATGTCCATTTTGCAATATCTATTTCTCATGTTCACACTTGTTTCTTTCATATAATATTATTACTTTTAAGACCTTTAACCTTTAGCACACACTTCAAATCATTTGATGAACAAAATGTATTTTCTTTTTAGGTTACAGAGTGAGGCATTTATAAAACAAGTCATCAAATGGGCTTTTTTCAACATTGCACTTGATTATTTAGGGACTGGCATTCATGAGAAAAATAAACAAGAAATCGATTGCTTTTCTTAAATATTTTATTCACATCCCTTCAGCATATCATTCACAACATAACCATTCATCCTGGTTGAAAAGTTTTCATAAATGCTGTTTGTCTCTTCACAATTCTATGCTTTAGCTGTGGCTCAATCTTACATCTGTTCTCTCTTCACAAGAGTAATCTTTGGTGCCATAACATGCTGATCATAACAATGCTAACATCTCAAAATGGAGCATTAACATACTTAGCCACATAGAATAGTTGCAGATAGTCCCCTCAATAAAAAAAAACAACAACCTAGCTTAGGCTTATGTATGTGACAGGACTTATTTAGCAGTACTTTATATCTGATTACAGTCTTCCTGCAAATACTATTACTAAAACATAGATATGTTATTTCAACTTCCAACCCATGGAATTAGAGAATACAGAGTTATTTTCCCAAACTTTTTAGAATGTTACAACAAACATGTTATCATTCAACCACACATCTAGATGCTACGGAACTCTTTAAAAGCCCTAACTCCGTAAAATAAATCAAAACTCATTCAAACATTCTAGCTTATTGTTAAAAAATTCTGCTCACAGAAAGAAAAAAAATCTTTGATAATAATTTTACTTATTACAAAAAACAACAACCATATCTTAAAAAAAATGTACAAACTGAACTGGCATCTAAACAATTTCAAAAGAACAATGCAATGACATTTAATTGTTACTTATTGAAATGGTACTGAATTCTACTTCATATCTCAAAAATATCCTGGCAAGGGAAAAAATTGTAATTGTGTATGTACACTGCTGCGTGAAGTAGCAAACCTGTTAAATTAATGTGAACCTTTTGTTTTTCCCTCTCTGATAGAGGGAAAACAACAACTCATGGTAATAAACCAAAAGGTCATGAACAGTACAACCCAAGGAATATTACTACTAACTTCAATATCTCAAGAAATGAACCTTTCTGAACAAACCTGAAGCAGTTATCACATGGTTCAAAATGTAGGAATTAACCCCCCTATATATATATATATCTCAACAAAGAAAAGCAAATTGATAATGAAGTAAACTATGATCATGCTCTTGTAGACTATAGCTACATCTACATTTTTTTCTTGTATGAGCACTCATTGCGATTAACAGTGATTTCTTTTTTAAATAATGCGTAACTTGATGATAACTGAAACCTCAGTTCTTGTCCTCCTTCTTGCCATCTTGAGAGTCTGATGTACTTTCACTGCTGCCACTTGAGCCTTCACGATCAGCTGCCATCTGTAGATGATAAGACCAAAACATTAAAAGAAAAGTATAGGGATGGATTTTCCTCCCCAACGTTGCCCTTCACCACATTGTTTTGATATAGCTCTAATTACACAGTAGTAAGTTAAATCAAAAGAGAAGGGATTGTCATTGTCTGCTTAGAATATTCCCCTACATAGATATGCTATATTTATGTAAATGTCAAATTAAGATTGTTTCAATTTTAAAAGATGAAAACCATCCTCTTTATGGTCAGTTAAATTTTCTTGAGCGCTTGGGGAAGCCAGAGCTTTATCAAGTAAACTTGAAAGATACAAAAATTTGTTTCTGTCTAGAGCACTTAAAATTGTCAAAAAAATGTGATACAATTTTTTTTTATTTCAGTCCAAGTTGCTATGCAAGCTAATATTATTATTGATGCTCAAATGTGCCTTTAATGGACAAATAAAGTTATATCTTATCTATCTTTTTTGAACGTTTCCAATCAACAGACAAAATAGAATGTTGGAAAATGAATTTCACATGAAAATAATAAAATTAATAATAATAGCCTTTTAAAATTGCATTAGTTACAATGAAGATTATATGATCTAACATTTTATGATAAAATTAATTTGAATGTAATGCAAGTGATTTGGATTTATTAGGAACCAATGCATATTTCATTAACGTCTTAATTCTATAGCAATCTGCTCTTTACTGGAATAAAAATTCTTTCTTGCCCTTTATTTCAACTGCACACAAAAATGTGTAATGCAGAACATACCTTCTTGTAGGCCATCTCAAAGAGCTTGAGTGAAGCTTGCTGGAGATCTGAGATCTCCTGCTTGATCTCTTCGGGTGTTTTGCTATCTTTGTCTGCAAGCATCTTCTTCACAGACTCAATCTTTCCTTTGATCTTTTCACACTGCAGATGCATAAAACAAACATAAGGATGATTTTCAAATAAAATTGTAATATTGACTCTTTAAGCACAATGTCACAACAAGATAATATTAAGGTTTCTTTTAACCCAGGACTATCTTTTCTTGTGACTTGTAGATAAAAGCTCAGATCTTTAACACATGCCTTGGTAATTCAGCCTGCCTCTTAGCGACCAAAATTGACACTACTTTAATTAAAACGTTATGGATGGATCCCAAACTAACGACTGACAATTTTATGTTCTGTCACACAGAAAAAGTGCAGGAACACCACAAACCTTGTTCCAGCGAGAACATTTTACTGACATCGACCCAATCACTAGCGTAGGAAAGAGGACAAGTACGTTTTTTAACTGAACATAGGTTTCAGACCAGGGATCACCTGACTGGGAGACCAACACTTTTAACACTGTTATTCTATCCAAACAATCTAAAAATATGAGATAGATCGATGGGAGAGCACAGAGTGGCCCAAAAATTAAATTATTTAAAGAAATAAAAATGAAAAATATGTTTTGGTAACAAAAAAGAAAAAAGAAAAAATATATATATAACATGCAACTTTGCACCACATTCTATTTATAAGATGGCACATTTCTAGTCCATTAAAAATTTCTTAAGAACTTGGTACTTAGTGGTCATATCTTAAAAGCACTTTCTACCTCCTCAGCAGGTAACTGGTCTTTGTACTCCTCCATCTTGGTCTCTGTATCGTGAATAATACTATCAGCCTGGTTAAGAACTTCAATAAGTTCCTGAAATAATAATAAAAAAAATAATTAAAAACTGTACTGTGGTAAGAAAAAGTGATGATTTGCAAGAAGAAAAAATCCATTGGTGAATATGTATATGCTGACATATTATCCACTGCAAAAAAACGTAAAAGAATAAAATAAAAATGGAATGGACAAAATTGTGTAACGCCTAATGAATTAAAATCAACCAATTTATCACATATAAAAATATGGAGCAAACATTTGCAATTATTGTCAGATCAATTAGACATCATTTTCAAGGGAAAAGTATAAAAAGGTAGATACATTTACAGAAACAAAACCAAAAAAAATACTAATTATCTTCATTGAGACAGGTTAGAGGGTATTTAGTTGTCATTTACTTATGTCGACTTGATAAACATGGAGACATTTCCTAAATGAAAATGACTATCTTTCTACTTCTAATGTAAAAACAGCCATACCTTCCTCTTCTTGTCTTCTTCTGCATGAATTTCAGCATTTCTCACCATGTTCTCAATTTCATCTTTAGACAAACCACCAGATGACTGGATCACAACTGTGAAAAGAATGAACATTGCTCTTGTACATCAACATCCAACAACCTAAGAATGATTCAAGTAAAATCCACAAAATCTATCCCTCGTCATTCACAGAGACGCAATATACTTTATTTTATAATTTTGTCTTTCTAATAATGTTGATGCAAAAAAGAGACATGGTTAATTAACAACTAGTCACATCTTTACCAATTTAATATTTGGTACCACGCAATAAAACATTGGTAAACCTAGCCTTCATATGAGAGAAATATTTTCTTTTCACATTTAGCAATGGGCAATAAAAAAAAAGTTAGGAATAACTAGCATGCTCAAAGCCCTATTAATAAAACAACAAAAAAGGAGACATATACTTACTCTGTTGTTCCTTGCCAGTTCCCTTGTCCCTTGCAGACACATTTACAATGCCGTTAGCATCAATATCAAAAGTTACCTCCACCTGGGGCACTCCACGAGGGGCTGGCGGAATGCCAACCTGTTAACATGATAACAATGTATTTATAGTTGTACAAAATATATCAAAACAAAAGCCAAATAGAAATAAATAGAAATTACCATAAGCCCTCGATTTTTTTCTTCGGCCTGATGTTTTGATTTACATATCTACCGAGTCCTTGCCGAAATTTAAACTTGCAAGATTCTCTTAATAGTGATCTTTCTTCTTTGATATTTTCTTATTTGCACTTATGCGACTTTGCTTAACCCCATCTATGTTATGGATAAATTATAACTATTGCATTTTAATCAGAAAGAAAAATCAAAAGTGAATGTTACATATATGTAATATATAATATCTAAACCAACGTACAAGAGTAAACTGTCCAAGCAATTTGTTGTCTGATGCCATTTCTCGCTCACCCTGGTGTACTTTGATCTCAACCTGTGTCTGACCATCAGCTGCAGTGGAAAATACCTGGCATGTAAAAAAGGAGAAACAGTTTTACACAACACAACAAGGTGAACTTAAGTGTTGATAACAACAAAAAAGATCTCATAAGATACTTGAATAAAAAACAGATTCTGCAGAGAGTATATGCACACAATTCTAAATATTTTGGATCTTTTGGTTGATACAGGCTTTTGTGGCAATATTTGCCAGGGCTGCCAATCAAGTTTGATCAAATGCATTTATTTAGTGCTGACAAGGCCCCCGGTGTGTCCAGGGTAACACCTGGTTGGGGGTCTGGGGGACAACAGGCCCTATTAGCTGAGGAATTGCCCTTATATCAACTCTCAATGGGATCGATTTTCCAAACAACTCTCTCTTCTAGCCACTTAAAGCTCCATAGATTGGAACATCATGGCTTTGAGTCCACTTTTTTTTATATTAATAATTTCCTCCTAATCCTGGATGCCCAATCGTTTCTGCCTGCCTGGAGGACTAGCCATTTTGGGTGTTTTCCTCCGTTTATAAAACCAGCTAGTGCGCTAGGGCTCGAGAAGAGAGAGAGGGAGAGAAAGAGAGAAGAGAGAGAGATCTAATCTAGGTTTAGGTAGACTTATAACTAGAGACAGACAACGAAGAGAGAGATAGAGAGAGAGAGAGAGAGAGAGAGAGAGAGAGGGAGGGAGAATCATTACAAATTAACTTACCCTAAAAGAACTTGTAATCTTTTTTTCATCAAATCATCAACATCATCAGTTAATAGTTAATAATACATTGAAATCTGTGCTGCTTGCACTTTAAGCACATCCCTAGTGTATGTATTTACAATGATGCTATGCATTATCTTAATTTATTTTGCACATTGTCTTTGTAGTGTTTTATGAATTTTTCTGTCTTTTCACAACTGGGAAATATAAAATCCAATTTCCCGGCTTTTCCCCCATTGACTGGGAACCTGATCTAGGTTACTGAATTAATGGAGTTAATTTGTTTTCCAATTCATCATAGGTTGCAAGGCGCTGTTCATTGTTGCGCACCCCAGACTGTTCACCAGGTCTTGCAACGGTCATGAAGTTTCCTCGGGGATAGACCCTAGATGACTCTGGGTCATGGCCGTAGGGCCTTAGTGGTGTTTTTTTTTTATCAGGCTAAACATTAAAACAGATTAATAGACATACCTGACTTTTCTTGGTAGGAATAGTGGTGTTCCTGTTGATGAGTTTCGTGAAAACGCCACCCAATGTTTCAATACCTAAAGATAGTGGAGTTACATCAAGCAGAAGGACATCTGTCACATCACCTGCAAGGACGCCACCCTGAAAAAATATGATTATGATATTAATATAATGTTGTAATATGCAGAACAACATTTTAATAAATATTGTATTCATGCTCAGTCAAAAGAGTGTCACCATGTCAAAGTCCTGATGACGAAAAATGTACACATCACAGCATGAAATACTCAAAGCAATCCTGCATTTTTCCTTATGCTAGTAATGTTAGAGAGAAAAAAAAAGAAAAGAACACAGTGGCAGATGGACTATAAAACGTTTTTTTTACAAATTGTTTGCTTGATACTGGTATCTATAATATTGAGTTTTCTTTAAGTATTTGTCTACATATGCAACTGAATCCTTTCTTTACACTGAACAAAAGAGAAACCCCTACCCCTAACTAAAGTTAACACATATTTCAAAATTCTTTGAGAAGTTGATACATATTTCAGGGTATGCTTTAACAAAACAAGCAATAAAACACCTGTATTTTAAGACGATCCGGATTATATGCTTTTTAAAATGTTAAAAAACACACACACAAAAATCTAAATACATAACGTAAAACATTTACTAACCTGGATTGCTGCTCCTATAGCAACAGCTTCGTCAGGGTTTACAGACTTGCTTGGAGAGCGACCAAACAGCTCCTGCACTGTGCTTTGAACCTTCATTTTGAAAAGGCATACAATTAGTGTAAACAGGTAGTTCTAGTTAAAAACAAATAAATAATAATCTGACAAGTTTATTACACAAGTCTTAAGCATTTTAATTTAAAAAATAATGAAATTTCTTTGCTTAGGTATTGCTTGAGTAATAGTAATGACAATTGAATGATATTGTGTATAGCAGTAAACTTTTTTGTAACTGTTTATTTGAAATGAACATTCATTATCACAATAATGACGAGTTATATACCTTTGGCATTCTTGACATTCCTCCCACTAAAATGACTTCTCCAATGTCTGACTTTTTGACCTCTGCATCTTGAAGAGCTTTTTGACATGGGCCAACTGTACGCTTTACCAATCCATCAACAATAGATTCAAATTTAGATCGTGACAACTTAAGGTTCATGTGCTTGGGCCCAGAAGCATCCATTGTGATGTAAGGCAAATTAATATCGGTCTGCAAAGATGAGGTACAGAATATGCGTTAGTTAAACACAAAAGATAAAAATGCATCTTTTATGACATCAAACTTTCTAAGAAAATATATTAAACAGAAACGTGTCTAATGATTTGGGAAAAGTTGTGGCAAGACAAGTTTTTAAGCTTTTAGAAAAAAACGAAGGAAAAGTTTCAATCAGTATACAGAGTCAGACATAGAAAAGAAACATCTCTTTTGTAAGTGTCGGGTGACATTCTCACCATCGCCTGCTGCATTTGACGTTATAGGCCATGAAATTTTAATAGCAAGACTTGAAAACATGTTTGGCATTACTGAAACGCAGCTGCTCTGGTTTCGCTCATATCTTTGTAATCATTTTCAAGCAGAAAAAATTGGCTCCGATCAGTTTGACTGGATGTCCCTTAGGTTTGGTGCGCCTCAGAGTGGTGTGATGAATGCTAACAAGTAACATGACGAAAAAACTGAAATCATTAACTTTTCACCAAACTTCAGCACTTTCAAGTACAAATGATCTCAAAAGAAAAATGTATATGATCACACAATCTCCAACAGCGAAGTGGTATAAAACTTTGGGATCATGCTGGATAAAAAAACTTTCAATCTCCAAATAAACCATCTTTTACAAAACAAATTACTTCCAAATCAAGAATATCACACCCATTAGAATGTCTCACAAAAGACGTAACCAAAAAAAGTCAATGACTTTGCTATTGTCAAGGTGAGACATTTATAAGCCTTCCTGAGAAAACCTGTATAAACTACAAATCGCACAGAATAATGCTGTGAGACTTTTTTGTTCGTAAATGCTTTTTTTAATTGTTAAAAATTGTATGCTATCATTTATTTGTTAGCACGTCCTGATTATGATATTTGGGGGTTGTATTTAATAAAACATTTTTGATTCATGTGTGTGCTTCTATTCTTTTAATAAAGAATATACATCTTAATTTAAAGGCGTCTTAATCATGATTGTTAATGGACTGTATGAGAAATGTAATTCATTTTATTATTATACATAACATATATATTTGTGTTTAATTATTGACTTATGTATGTTTATATCATTTTTAGACCAATAATATTATGTAAGCCAAATTTAATATCTTAATATTTTTTTTAGTGAATGGTGCACAACCCTACAGTGATGGTTATGCATTTTTATTATTATGAGGATGAATATTAGAACAAAGGTTTAAAGAATTCTTTCCAGGATTCAAAGGAGGGTTGTATTCTTATGTTGTTTAAAATTTAAGTTCATTTCAATCAAAGATAAAAAAGAGAAGCTTAATGCTTCAGTGCTAACCAAGCTCAGATTTGTTGAAAAAAAATCACCATTTTGTTCCCTTAGAAACAATACTGATGACGAAAAATAAGACATCATTGCTTGAACCTGAGAAATTTCGAAGAATCATTTTATACTGCTTAAAAGCCCATACCTGCATGGAAGAGGACAGCTCACACTTGGCCTTTTCAGATGCTTCTCTTAATCTCTGCATTGCCATTGAATCCTTTGTGATGTCAATTCCTTGCTGAAAAAAAAAAATACAGAATCTAAAATTTGATGCATTTCCAAGTGCTCAATTTTGGATGCCTTCCAAACATAGTAAAATAGCATGGGCACAAACACGGGATGGTTTTATCTTAAAATGAAAAAAAAAAAAACTTTTCATTCATTTCTAAAATTCAGTATTTATAGTCTGCAATTCAACATACCTCTTTCTTGAATTCTGTCGCCAAGAAATTTACCAAGGCATTGTCAAAATCTTCTCCTCCAAGAAACGTATCCCCATTTGTTGACTTCACTTCAAACACTCCTTTTTGAATTTCCAAAATTGAAATATCAAATGTTCCACCTCCCAGATCGTATACAGCTATCCTGAAAGTAAAATAACAAAATTATATTCAAAAAGTAGAAATAACTTTAACGAAGCAGTCAGGTAATTTTGATATATTTAGAACGAAAAGTGAAATCATCAAGTCAAAATATCTCTAATAAACAAATATAGCGTGAAAAAAAAGATATGCCAAATGGTTAAATTAATGTAACAAAATCCATTCAAAAGCTTACACTTTGTCATCCGTTTTATCCATGCCATAGGCTAGTGCAGCAGCAGTAGGTTCATTAATGACACGAAGAACGTTCAAACCTGCAATCTGACCTGCATCTTTAGTGGCCTGTTAAGTAAAAAAAAAAAACTGGTAAACTTCCATCGATTTTTCTTGATATTTTAACATACAAGATTTTGTACAGTATGAAACATCTAAGTAGATTTAATGTCCAACATCAGCACTATATAGGCTATATTATGGACGGACCCCCAATTCATGTGCTGCCACACACGAGACAGAGACAGTCTAATTGGTTGCCCCCCAAAAATGGAATCTTGGAAACAAACTCTCTGCCTAGCAGTAGCACTGATAAAAAAAACAACAGGGGATCATTCCTAGATGGACAGATCGCCAGCGTCACAAGCATAATTGCCGCTATAGCATTACACTATTTGCCGCATTTACTGAAAAGAGTAGTGGATGAATGATTAATCTACAAGTTCATTAGAGACCTGGCTGATGTCATGAAGCATAGGGGGTACTTATGAGACGTTTAAATGTGAATGGGCACAGTACTGAAATGCCTGAGCTAACCAGGTGTTTTTGCTGAAAATGGCAGTATGTACTGGACGATTGACAGGACACCCAATTTTTAGCTGGATAATGCCAAATACATTTTTTTTAAAACCAGATAAGGACGGACATACTCGGGAGATCAAATACCTACTGGTTGGCAGCTATGTAGAGTAAAGACATACAAAAGGTAATAGCAACAAAACTTTGCCGCTTATAGTAAGTTCTGAAAACCCTTACAAATGATATACTTTTCAAACAAGTTCACCTGTCTTTGTGAATCATTGAAATATGCTGGCACTGTGATCACTGCATTTTTAGATTTTGTTCCAAGATAGCTATCTGTGGAAAACAAAGGTAATCAAAAATTATTTTTTGAAACTGTTTTTTTATCAAGGCTTCCATGTCTAATTTTGGGATGGGTATTTTGAGGGACTCTTACAGGCATGATCATTTAACAATAGAAGAGTAGATGCCACAGAACCAACAGCAAACATATGGCAAAATTAGCTGGTATAAGAAGACAAGTTTTTGACTTAGAAGGGCTATGTCTTCCATGAAAGAGAAATGTTACAAGTTCAGCAAACCTTAGATGTAATAATATAACTCTATAAAAGTTTTCTGGCCTTTCCCCCCTCTCATTTTCTAAAAGGTTGTTTTCAGTATAAGGTTATCCAATAAATGAAGGTAGTGCTTCAGTGGGTACACTATAAGACAAATCAAAAAATTAACTGGTTGCTGAAGTCCACTAAAAATGAAATGCATGCACAGAGCAAGTACTCATGTTATGGCTTTGGGTGCAACTGCTGTTGTTACTCTATAAGCATTATGACAGCAGTTCTGCTTTTCACTTCAAGCAAGACATGGAACCATCTATTTTCTTACATAGGTATATGGGGCTATACTTTGCAGCTGCAGCTAGAGTGAAATTATGAATTTACAAAAAAATGTAGACCAAAAATTCTAATATTGATGCTGCAGGTCAAATGTACGGGTTTGGCCTTGCTTAGCTTGGCTTGGAGAGAATCAGGCATAGAACACTGAAGAGACAACAACTGTAACAGTAACTTACACTACTCTGAATAAGACACAGTCATTTGGAATGGTGGTTTCCTTATCTTTTTACTGTATCATACCACCTCCATTGTTTTCTTTTTTTTTTCCATTTTTATTAACACTTCTTAGATTCAATGAATTGTAAAATCGCCTTAGCTTTTGGGTCTTAAGCTTGATCTAGGTTTGTGACTGTTTCTTCTAATGTACTTCCTACTACAACTACACTTACTATTGCTGCTGCTACTACTACTACAACAACATCAAAATCTACAGTGTGTAGAAAAACATACCATACACTCTGCATTGGCACAATAGGGTTTTGACAAACGAGTTATGAGACGATACTAGTTGAGTGTGAAATCTATAAATCGTGTACTCCACGGAAGCACTACCCTAAATGAAAAAAAGACCTAAAATTAGAATTAGCGTGTTAATCAACAAATTATTGAAGAGAGAATTGGAAAACCAACACACCTGCTGTCTCTTTCATCTTTGTAAGAACAAAAGCACCAACTTGGCTGGGAGAGTACACCTTGCCCTGAGCTTCAACCCATGCATCTCCATTAGAAGATTTTGTGATTTTGTATGGAACCGTTTTTCTGCATTATGGAAATCAAGAAGATAAACATGGTAAAAGGAATGTGTTCCTTTTTATGGCTAAGTACCTTATACTTGCGTAAGGTGAAAAATAAAATGATTTTTATATTTTATAAAGGTGTACACTAAAAAAGAATGAAAAAAAAATTTGGGAAGAGAAGATAAATTAACTCTTACATGTCTTTTTGAACTTCAGGGTCATCAAATCTGCGTCCTATGAGACGTTTGGTAGCATGTAGTGTGTTTTCAGGGTTTGTAACAGCTTGGCGTTTGGCTGGCATGCCCACCAGTCTCTCTCCATCCTTTGTAAAAGCTACCACCGATGGTGTAGTTCTTGATCCTTCAGAGTTTTCTAGAACTTTAGCTTGTTTTCCTTCCATGACAGCAACACAGCTGTTTGTTGTGCCAAGGTCAATTCCTATTACATGACCTTTCACTTTGTCTGATCTAAAAATGTAAAGTAATAATTTTAACTTTTAGATATGTTTCAAACTTAAGTGTTCTAAAAATCAATAGAACATTTTGCTGGTCTTTGTAAATTACTTCCACTTTTATCATTCAGAGTTTGGAAAATTCCTAAATTCTATTTCATGAAAACAAAATAGCACCAGCAAAAAATGATGCAAGGTTATAACAGTTTCATCATTTACATAATACTGGTAACTCATGATTACGTAATTTCATTTCAACACTCTTCACTTTTTATTTAACAAAGTTTACCATAAAAGGATTTATAAATATATATGTATGGTGTTTAAAACCATCTGATATGGCATCACTTACTTGAATCTCTTTTGTACCAAGCATCTTCGCACAACAGTACCCAGAACAGTGGCCTGGAATAAAGCACGAGTTTAATGAATGTCAAAGTCATATCATTCCTAACAAAAAGTAGTATTTATTTAATATTGCCTCAGAGCTTAATTTGCAAAGATTCATTAGATCTTGATCTAGAAAGGTGGCAAGTTGTTTGGTCTGAAGGTATGGCAGGATTCACTGTGTGGAAAGGGAGGTAGATGTGCATGATTTTCTATCAAAATAAATGTGTAACAATTAGGCCCTAATGGGGAGGGAGATGTTATAATATATAGATCTATATTTGAACTGCGTCTTAGTAATGTGTTGAGCAGGAACAAACAAAATACGGCATACATGATGTGTGGAGATTAATGGCATTTGAAAATGTATTAAAACAGCACTTTAGGAAACAGGGCACAGCGATTTTTTTTTTTACCAAACCAGTAAGCACAGCGAACAGAACAGAATCTGGCGATCATAATGATGATCTAGATATCTAGATTCTAGTTTCTAGATCTACTAGATTCTAGACTATTCTAGAATTCTACATTGAACCGAATGTCAATACAATATAGGCGTAAATCTAGATATAAATATCTACATTCACCTACATCTATAATAAACAATATCATTGTAAATTCTTGCTAGATCTAAAATATAGAAAACTCGATGGTGTTGATGAAAGCCTAGCTATATCATATAGATCTAGATCTATTTTTCAGGTCGAACAGCTGGGTTTTGCAAGCAGGTTTACAGTTAGCTGCCGGTAGAATCCGCAGATGAACTTGGAGCTAAATATTGATTTGAAAGTATATTATTCTGTAATACTTACGTTTTTAGACATTGTGGGTTTCGTATATGGTTCTACCGATAATTACAATCAATTTAGCACGTTTTGTTGCAAGCGAAAAATTAAATACAGCTCCAGATGCTCTACACACGTGCTGAGAGGCTGCTAGATCTAAGCTATATAACAGAAAACAAGGTCATGACAATCTTACATCAGGCGTAGAAGATTTCCGGTAGAACTTTCGACAGGGGAGATTACGCTCTTTTTTTTTATAAAGGTCAATGTACTTTCATCAGCCTGTGACTTTGAGCAGAAAATGTTGCATACTGTATTAGCTGGTATAAGAAGACAAGTTTTTGACTTAGAAGGGCTATGTCTTCCATGAAAGAGAAATGTTACAAGTTCAGCAAACCTTAGATGTAATAATATAACTCTATAAAAGTTTTCTGGCCTTTCCCCCCTCTCATTTTCTAAAAGGTTGTTTTCAGTGACAACATTTTAAGCACAATCACCAAAGTGTATATAGGGCCGTGTAGAAGCATTTACACACACAAATCAATTACCTAAAAATTTGATAGGCTCTCAAAGTAATACACAAATAATTGTTGTAAACACATGTTATTAAAACTTAAGAAACAGGGATATTTTAAACTCATTGATCTTATTAAACATTAATATAGATCTATCACCGAGGGTCAGAAATGGTTGAAAAATTAAGTAGGCCTACTAATGCTCGTGTAAAATGAGAATAGCAAAAGAGGACGAACAGCGTTCGAGTTAAAACTAATAGCCGGCTAAATTATGTTTATTAAAAAAAAAGGTTAATTCATTTTTTCCTCGTAGACTACAAATATGTAGGCCTATCTCTATTTCTGTCTCTTTGTATACATACCTCTGTTTGACTTAATGTCAGTCTGTCTGTCTGTCTGCCTGTCTGCCTGTCTGTCTGATTGTCTGTCTGCTGTCTGTCTGCCTGTCTGTCGATCTATTTCTCTGCCTCTCTCTCTCTCTCTCTCTCTCTTTCTCTCCCTCTCTCTCTCTCCGCCTCTCTCTCTCCATATATCCCCTCTTTCCTCTCTCTTCCCTTCTCTTTCTGGTGCTCCATCTCTCGTTCTCCCTCTCTATCTCTCAGATGTCCCCCCCCTCTCTCTCTCTCGTTCTCCCTCTCCATCTTTTTGCTATCCCCTCTCTCTTCCGTTCTCTATCTCTCGTTCTCTCTCTCTATCTCTCCGCTCTCTCCACTCTCCCTCGTTTCCCTCTTCATCTCTCCACTCTATCTCTGCTCTCTCTCCCTCTCTATAGCTCTATCTCTCTCGTTCTGCCTTTCCATCTCTCCGCTCTCTCTCTCTCTCTCTCTCTCTCTCTCTCTCTCTCTCTCTCTATCCATATACAAATGCTGCGTTAACACAGATTGATATTTTAAATGAAACAGACTTCTTGAAATGTATATTATATACGAATTTAAAAAAGGTTACTACAATATGATATCACATTTTGACACACCGGAACTGACGTGATACATCAATCCTGAAAATAAAACGTTTTAACAAAAAAAAAATTAACTTCTAAAAGTTAGCCATTGGTAATAATCAAAATCAATGCAATTCCTAACTAAAATATGATTCCCCTTATAATGAAACGATCAATATTATTTCAAACTCATAATTTCGTCCATTAAACTTTAGTGGTAACATCATCGCCATGATATCGAGAACAAAGACATAATTATATTATATAGTGACATTCATTTACATCATAACCATCACTACTCCGCATGTTATCAACACAGTACCACCACCTCCATACTGAAAGTATCTTTTTTTGTTTTTGTTTAATGTAATTGGGTTCTAATGTGATTGCCATGCTTTCTTTCATCATCATCATCTTGATAGAAACTGTCAACTTTTGGGGAGAGCAAATCAAAGTTTCACCATTGCAATAGCTCCCCTGAAAAGTTATCTGTCTTGATTCGATGTGTAAATTCCATCAATGTGTTGCCAAACTCTCCCGTTTTGAGCGATCGAGCGTAGATGTTCGAAACATATTTTTGAAAAAAAAAAAGAGTTGTTTGTGTGTGTGTGTGGCAAGCGCTCTGTTTGTATGCGTGTCTGCCTGTCTGTCCCTGTATTATGTGTTTGAGCATCACACTAGAGCTTTGTCTGTCTGTCTGTCTGTCTGTCTGTCTGTCTGTCTGTCTGTCTGTCTGTCTGTCTGTCTGTCTGTCTGTCTGTCTGTCTGTCTGTCTGTCTGTCTGTATGTCTGTTAATTCTACCCCAATCCCATCGTCGCACTCGTGTCAAGTATGTATGCCTGCCTATCTATCTATAGCTGTGCGCCTCTATCAAACTGTCTATATAATGTCGCTTTCTTTCCTACCTCATCCAAGTGCAGTAGGCAAAATGTATCTTCTCCTGTTATTATATATCCAGCGACATGATTTATAGTCTGCAAGTTTGTTTGCTATTAATGTGTTGTCTTTTTTGGGCACAATTTAAAGAAAAGAGCCAGAAAAGATGATGTCCCGAATTTCTATAGAGAGATGATCACTAAGCAGTGGAAGCTTAGCTCGTAAATGTCTGGGGTAGGCACATTTACAGTATGCCTACTACTAACACAATGGTATTAGTATTGCAAAGTTTTTAATTTTTCTATAAGCCCCTATTTCATACGTTTATTTCCCCTCGTTACTTCGTATTCACGTTATGAAGTAGGTCTATTAAAAGCATAATCTCAGCATTGCAATCAGCGACCCTGATCATTCATGATTCATCGTGCCCAATAGATGGAACGGAAATTTCGTCTTGATTCTGTCGGCTGGGGCTGCATTGGCCTTTATAATTTAGGAGCCTTTGGAGGATTAACAATTTCAACCAACTTAGCACTTGCGCACATTTCAATCAATAAACTTTGAGACTCTCCATCAGTGTACATTTTATGAGAGAACTGCGAGAATGAGAGGGCACATTATAACCATCTGAATAGCCCAGCACTTTAAACGCTGAGCTATTGTAAGCCACTGAGAAAACAAAAAGAAAATGTTTGTATAAACAAATGTGTTAAGTTTATATGTGCTATGTTGGAACTGGCTCAAGTAGTAAAGCGTTGGTATCCAGGTCGTGAGGTCCGCAGTTCGAAACCCACAATCGGCAGATTTATTTGTCCAATTTCGTCCCCTGTAACTGGTTGGATCGGTGTCGGTATAATTTGACTGACTGAGACAGAAGTCATGCAAAGAGATTATTAACATAACTATGTGGACTCATGGTATCCAGCCCTGACTCGTGTGTAGCAGCACATACAATTGTCAGACGTCAGTCTTTGGGTCCGTCCACAATGTAGCCTACATAGTGGTGACGTTTGACGTTAAATCAACTCATTGACAACTCAACACAACTCTCTCAATCATTTTGGTGACTGGTCGTGTGAAAACTTCGAGGGCTTGGAATTGGTTGTGTTTAGGTAGACACATTAAGTCCTTGTATTTTTTGTCTAGGTAGACCATGTGCCTACGTAGACCAGCAAATATAGCTAAAGTAATGTACTATAAATAGCTTAACCAGTTCATTACAGCTTTGAATGTTGGTTGTTTGGGCATTAGCAGGGTTGCACTTTCAATCCTGGAATCCCTTTAATTATTTAATAGCCAACCACGGCGTTACGTGAAAAAAAACCCACAATATATTACTATTATCTACATTAAAATATGCTTTAACCGTAATTAATATTTAAATAATTGTAATACAGATGAGAGTATTTGAGTATAATACATTTGCATGTGAATGATTTTTTTTTTAATGTCAGATAAATATTAATTCATTAATATGAAGGAATATATTACGGAAGTTTTAAAATATCAATATTATACTGTGGGAACGTATTTCTAATAATAGGTAGACACCTGTGTCTCCGTATACACAGGCTTTGGTATTAGAAGAATCATTATAGCCAAGGCGTCCAAAAATATTTTTGGACGCCTTGATTATAGCTCAATGCGGTGAAGTATTTTTAGCGTGGACAATTTTTAGCCTCCTGCATTAATGAGTTAGGCCCATTTTTCCCCAAGGGAGGCTACTACAATTATTGATTTACACAGATTTCTATTAATAGAAATCTGTGTTGATCTATTATTACGATGTATAAAAACACTTTCGAGTAAGGCCCATGGAGTAGACTCAGTGGAGAGGAGGGCTTAGCTTGAGACGTTAAAAACTAGAGAAATCTAGATTTCTAAATGTCGACGACGTTATTAATTTGTTTAAAGATGTGAATGTTGGACAAGGAATGTAATTTGTTTGGAAAGTAGAGGTCACCCAGAGCCTATGCAGCTTACATTTTTGTAATCGAAAAAAATCTAGATTTTCTAGATAATATCTAGATACTAGATCAAGTGATTTACAGTTCTACATGATCTAGATCTAGATCTGGTCTTGAAATGGAACCCAACACTTCGCCAAATTCTCCACAATACCGCAAAAGAATAACAGTATTCTGCAATGGGTGCACAGACTCTGGAAAGGTAAAAATGTGAATGGACCATGGTTTAATTGTCACTTGAAGGCTAGATCTAGATAATTATATATACCATTTCTTAGCCCATAAAGCGCAGCTTGCCAGCTGACTGCCTCGCTGTGAAGGAACTACTGGTTCTGCTCACGGCTCCCTCACTGGCTTAGCACCTCCCAGCTGGGTACTGCGGGGTCCGACCAACTGCCACTGGTAGTGGGCCTTTAAATGCATCCTTTATACCTCCTTTTTCTATCACTCAAGAAACATGTGAATTACACTCTACATGTCTGAGTTTATGTGGATAGTAGACCGACACATACTTTTACTGCAGGTGCTTTGCTTGATAATTCTTGATCATTACCGCCTCACGTGGCCTGGTTGTGAAGCAGAAGGTGCAGAAGGTGAATAAAAACATAATGGAAATGAAGTGGTAGTTTTCTTTTTGCCTTTGTTTTGATAGACAGAAAACTCAAGGTGCAGTGTCAGAGGTCGTCCAATTTCTGATTTGTTTCTGATTTTCCCTGACTGTCTTCAATTTACCACAGGTTATAATATTTATAAATAACAAAAGAGAAGAAGACTTTTAAACTTCTAAACAGATTGCAATTGTGCAGTAGGGAAAGTGATAATTTTTTATTCATACTAATAATTTGTGTTTGGGATCATTCTTCCACTTTCAGGTAATTCCAGTACCTAAAAGCCTTCCTGAGCTGCTTAGCTGTGTGGCATCCAAAATGAGCATTAGTGTTTCTCGCTTATACAACTCTCAAGGGGGAATAGTTGAGGATTTGAACACAATAAGGTAAGATCACACATTTATAATACTTTTTAGAACATTTTAAGTCTTAAGTTAGATTTAAAATTTACTAACTATTCAAAAAATTTATGACTGTCTTATTTGCCATGAAGTTTTTAAGCATTAATTTGTATTTAAAAATGTGTATTTCCCTGCAAATAAAATCTTTGCTGCTTCAACTTTAATCATTTCCCTTAAGAATTTATGTTATGAATTTTTGACTAATGCTCTTTATTTAGAAAAGACATATTCTTTCGTTCACCTTATGTTCTACGATTTTTTTAATGCTTTCAACACAATACAACCTCATTTACTTGGTGACATACTAATTTCCTACAACATTTTCCAATCTACAATGCTTTGGATACTCGACTACCTGACCTCTCGACCTCAGCTTGTACGATACAGCCCTTCCGCTATCTCAGACCTTGTTATAATGTCCCTTTTATAGAAAAAAAAAATGTACATTCTATAGGAACAGAATTTTAATGAACCTGCAGCAGAGGACAAAAATCATACTTGATTTTAGCTACAATATCTTTTATCTTCTTGTCATTATGTGATAAAATACAGTTGCAATTTTCAAAAAGTACCAAACAACTGCTAAAACAGACTCATTACCTTTATCTCAATGGTTTTCTTCTGTATTTTTCCTCTTAAATCTTCATTGTACAATTTTAGAATTGTCCAATTTATTAGGTTTAATTTTTCAACCACAATCTTCTGTAAAATCTAATCATCAATTAGGTATTTCATAAAAAAAATTTGAAAGAACAAAAATTGAAATTGACAACTTTTGAGAAAAAAAATTTATTTGCTTTATGTGAAATAAAATGCAGTGAATTGAAGACCCTTCAGGTAGCCTTTTCTGTTACCACTGCATCATAATTATGTTTCTTATCTACTGTTTCATTTTTTAAATTTGTTCTCTTCCTGATCCAGGGACAATGATGTTTTGTTCATATCTGGTGAAGAGTCAGATGATGGTAAAAATGGGGGGGAAAGCACTTAATTTACCGAAAGAATGCTGCACATAACATAACTCTATTATTATTATTATTATTATTATTATTATTATTATTATTATTATTATTATTATTATTATTATTAATTTTTTTAGATGTCAATGGAAACATAACACTGCTTCTGTTGGAAATATAAATATGAATTTTTTTTTTATTTATTAATATTACGTTTGTTCTTGCAGGGGAACATTAACAAGATTTGATGGTGATAGCATGTTGGCAAGAATGTTCTGCAATGATAAAGGTACTCACACATGATGATAAAGAAAAAATGTGTCTAGTTGCATGCTTAATTTAAATAGGGGAAAAATAAAAATCAGCTTTTTAGAATTATATATATTGGTTAATGACTATGTGATTCAATCTTTGAAATTGTTGAAATCTTCTCATGTTCTTCAACGCATCTTTGAATTTGGTCATTTTTTCATGCCGGAGCGTATGGAACATGAAGAATGGATCACTTTGAATGTTGGAGGAAAAATCTTTACAACTACACAGTCAGTAGTGATTATGGACCATTTTATAAGAATAAAAAGGAAAATGGATAAAACAAATCAGAGCAGAAAATAAATGTCCATTTAATTATAAAAATCTATGCTTACAATTCACAGCTGTCATATATGCAAAATAAAAGTGCTTAAAATTAATATCCGGGCTACACTTGTAACATGACATCTTGAACCTAAGTAACAATCTATTTACATCATGTTTTATAATAAATAAAAGATAGCCATAAGAGATTTATAAATGTTTAAAATACAAAGTTCATTTAATTTGGCATTCATTTCATTTCATTACATTAAGTTAACCTGATGAAACTTTAAAACACAAGTTGTAGAATTTAGATGAAAAAAAAAACAGATAGAGAATTAAATTTCACAAAAAGTTATCCCACTTTGTTTGAAGTTTTGAGTCATGATCAAGATGTAAAAAGTCATAGTGTTATTTTGTAGTAACATATTTCCATTGAACACTTTTATGTTCTCTTAACATTATTACTTGATGAACTCTATAAAACCCAAAGCAGAGCTCATATCTTGAAAAAAAAGGTACACAACATGAGGAAGACATGAGTTATGTTCAAGAAGGAGAGGGATATAGTTAAAGAAGGAGAGGGATATAGTGTTTTTTGTTGACATGAGAGCTAATTTACATCAGAAACATCATAGTGTCTTCTTGTTCATGCACTTTTGTTAGGTTTTAAAGACTAGAATAAGCTGCGCTATTTAGCACAA
This sequence comes from Elysia chlorotica, assembly GCA_003991915.1. Lineage (NCBI taxonomy): Eukaryota > Metazoa > Mollusca > Gastropoda > Plakobranchidae > Elysia > Elysia chlorotica. Next base: position 125,792 of record RQTK01001135.1, read on the forward strand.
TTCACTCCTCTTGCTTGATGAGCTAAATTGTATCTAAAAAAAAGTAGAGATCGTGTCATCTAACCAGCTGTAACTCTTGGTGAATTCACATTCCAAATACTAATTCCTACTATTCATGTTATACAGTTTTTATCTCAACAAAAATCAGATAGGTTATAAAAAACTGTATTTAACCCAATAATTAATTAATTTCTAATTTTTTTATGCAAAAATGTATACTTTTATCACTTGCATTTAGATTTATTGTTATTTTAAGCATACACTGCAGTCATTTTTCAAATCCGTACATTCAGTTTCGAGCAGTCGGTGCGCTTACTGTCCGCTGACCATGACCACCCTGCCAGGTTTGCGATAGCCACTGGGCACACTGCGATTGACCACATCAATAATTCTAAGCCTACCCATACATGCCGGGAAAAATGACTTGGAGTGACCAGTGCTGCAAATCCTCTTAGTTCTCCACACAAGCCACATTCACATACACGCATACCAGTCACGCGTCTTACACCTTACTATGGGGTTGGCTCATGCAATCAAGCCCTGGTTACTTCGACGCTGCAATTGTTTAGGCCACCCTTAACTACACAAGTACACCACGAAGGTCGAATGCTCACCTTAATAATCTCTGTATGGCCAACTCTATTTTAAGTCATGAAGGTCACCAAAGCAAATGAGAAATGGCGTGGGAGTCTAAGAAAATATTTTTGTAGCCCTTCAAGTGCGGTGTTTATGTGTACAAAATATCTGGTTATTTCCTAAAAGTATGTCTTAATAAATTTGAAGGTATTTTCCTCAAACTATGTCAATCATCCTTATTAGACACGGTTGGTACTCTTCCGTGGGAATGCAGAAATCAGTTGGTATTTTCCGCGTTGGCAATCCTTGGTCTGCTGATGTTGAGGAGGAGTTTTTTGTTCTCTCCTCGTCCGATGTTTATAGTGTCTGTCAGACATCACTGATCGCGGATTGTTAGATATATGCCGAGCTTTTCCTCGGGCAAGAAAGTAATATCCCTCAGAAATGTTCAGATAGAAACGCCCTGCCCATAGCATACACTTTCTGTATTTTGTGAAAGTCATTGGCATGAGCTGATGTTCACCAACTTCAGAGCTGCCAACCTTTACGCTTTTCCGTATTTTCATATGCTTTTTGTCCTTTAACACACCAATATGTTTTTCTACTGAAAAATATGACCTTCCAGGCAACCACGATGTTTTTTACACTAAACGTTTTGAGATAATTTTTTCCTATCAATCATGCAGCTGAAACGATAGAAGACTAAAGAAAATATTGTGCGTTCCAGAACATGGAGGAACAATTAATTGTAATATCAATATGCAATATCTCTCATCAATGATATCAATCGACCCCAACGTGGTGTTTTGTTTATGGTTTATACTTCGACAGTCAGACCACAGAAACACAGTATTGCCTTCTAGCGCATAGCAAAATCTGGGCAAAAACCTGTATTAATGCTAAAGAGGCAGAAAAACTAAATAAAGTCGATTTAGACACCCTTGTCAGCCACGACAAAATTTCAGAAGTTTTTTCTCACTTGAAAGGCAGCCTTGATTAGAGTAATGATAGAAAATAAATTCATTATTAAAACCACCATCTGCAACTTGAAAGCAGAAGGTGAGATGGATTAAGTGGTGGTGCGTTGAGTTTCTGTTTGGGATGTCCCAGTATGAGCCCACAGTTAGGCAATTTATCTTATTTTATTTATTTGTTGTATTTTGTCCCCTAGTGGTCGGATTGTTATCATTATAACGTGATGGACTGAGACACAGGTCTTGATATCCACTGATAGCCTTTGTGTAGCAGCATGTAAAATTGTCTTAAGCTAGTTATGGGACCCATCCACAATACAACCTATTGCCAATGTTGGACGTTAAGATACCAACAAACTAACCATCCATGCAACGGATAACTATGACTGGATCTCAATCCAAATTAACTCACCACCATGTTCAAATCTACTTTCTTTTTGTTGTTTTAAATTAATGAAATGAATGGCTGTTTCAAAATTTCGAAAATGAAGAAATTAAGTTAACATTTTTATTATTATTGATTGTTCAGTTGTAGGATGGAGCAGCCGTGTAGATGAAAGTGGAGCTTATCTCATCGATCGCAGCCCGCTGTACTTTGAACCAATTCTTAACTACCTCAGGCATGGCAAGCTCATACTGGACAAGAATGTAAACCCAGAAGGTACAAAAGTTAGAATTAAATTTTCCCTTTTGGCCCCTGGTATCCTGTTTTTGGGTCTTGTCGCTGAACACGAAGTTTCTTAAGACCTTGGAAACAAGGAGTGAGCTTGATGATTTTGTTCTTCATAAGAGAATACAATTCACTGCGTTCATAATGTGAGATTCGAATATATTTAAAAAAGTGAATTTTTATGTAAATCAACAGTGATCTTACTCTTTTATGATTTAATTTTCTTGTGTAAATTGCCTTATTTATATCAAACTTAAATGCTTCTCCTCTGAAAAGACAAAAAAGTCATTTGCTTAGCATTTTCTTCAATGTAAATTGCAAACTAGTGCTAGATAATCTCTGTTTTCTCTATCTTCAGGTGTGCTGGAGGAAGCAAAGTTTTTTGGTCTGACATCCTTGATAGACACATTAGAGGAGATAATAGAAGTAAGTATTTCGATTAAGCGTGATAAATCACCCCAAATATACTTTCATTTATCTCCAACTGTGGGAAAGTTTGCATCACATGTTGCTGTATAAAATGGCTACCTTGTAAATTACTCAATCATATTTTGGCAATTAACACCCCTTAAGAATTGAAATCAAAGCGATATAAATCCCAAATCAAGTGAAACACAAATATTGTTGCAGCATTTGGTGGTGACAGAATCAATAGAATGCTCTCTGAGCTGCTACATTTAAATAGTTCCTAATCCTGTTTTAAATGTTGGTAACTAAACCAAAGCATTTTGGTTATGTTATAAATTAGTTTTAGGTTTCTTATAAAGTACTTCCATATGCTTTAGAAGCAGTTCTTAATCGAAATTGTGGAAACAAAGAAGGAAAAGAGGTAGTCCATGTTTTACAAGTTAATTATTAATGCACTTTGCTAGGTGTTATTCGTTGCGTTTATACTTTTAAATTAAAATAATTCCAACAGCATCCTATCTGTCTTGATAAAAAGATTCACAATTTATGTGTATCTTTCAGCCTTAGGAAAAATTGAGTTTGGTGTTTATATTCTGTTTTTAGTTATTATTTAACTTTCAAAAACTGATTGGCATCTGACACCATAAATTGATTAGGTTGAAAATTCAGAAAAACATATGTATTTTATTTTATTGATATAAAGCGAGAGCAGAAGCCTGATGACAACACACCTATCACCAGGAGAGATCTTGTTTTACGATTGTTATCTACACCAACCAACCAAGAGTTACGGTGCCAGGTAAGAAAATATTGTTGACTGAAAACTACAGGACTTTAAAGGCATGAGATTTTTAAGAACTTTGAAGCTGTCATTCTAAATCACCAAAATAGCATGTGATTTTTGTTTTGCTTTTAGGGAGTACAGTTTAGTGTGATTATGTTATAACACAAAAGGAGGCGGAGCTCCTTGTTCAGTGCTTACAGACTAATAGGAAATTCATTTTCAAAAATCTATACAAGTACAAATTATATTCATCACTTTGAAGCTTTTCCTTCATTGGTCTACTCCGCAAGAAAGATTAAATTATTTGATAATTAGCTTTTGTTTCAGGTAAAGGGGTTGGAAGAATGAAAGAAACATTTTTTGTTCAGTTTAATGCCTCTACAACTACCAAAATAATTTGTATTCTGTGCAATTTGTACAAAGTTGAAAACTACAAAAATAATATCCCATATATTTTACTCAATACAGACATGATATACACTGTATTAAAAAAAATACTTTTCAGGGCATGAATTTCACTGGGGCCAACTTGTCTAAACTAGATCTGAGATTCATCAACTTCAAGTATGCCATTCTTCGCAGTGCAAATCTCTCAGGTGCCAACCTTTCCTTTTGTAATTTTGAGAGGGCTGATCTAGGGAAAGCCATTGTTGATGTAAGTATGATCAGTGAATTGAGCTTTATATGCAATCAGACTGAGAAAACATTTTAAGTTAAAAATATGTCGCGTAAATTAAATAAAATTTAACTGTATGACTCAAGCTGTACAAAGTACTGTTCAAAGAGGCAAATGTTCAATTATCCTTGATGGCTTGTACTGTACCAAAGTACTCTTGTGTTGTGCATAATGGGATATAATATCAAACAATCATGTAAACAATTAGGAAAATCACCAGACTACCTAGATATATTTTGTTGTTTTTATTTATTTTTGTTTTGAAAATTTGGAAATCCAAACACTATGTGGCATCAGATTAATCATAATTTTCACATTTTACAAAGGTAAAAAACTTGTTTCAACAAATCCAGAGATTGGTTAGTTGATTGCTGGATTGAGTGATTAAGTGATTAATTGATTGATTAAATTGATTGATTAATGCATTTGAAATTGTTTCAGGATCAACAAACCATTAGTTGTTATCTCAGGTAGATATTGAGTTAAATATGTTAAGCAGGTATGAAGAACATGTTCCATCAAAATCATTAAGGAAAACAATAATAACACAAGCATTGCTCGCCATTTTAATGTTCACATCATGAAAACTAAGAATTTGGTGTTTTTGTTGTTATTTTTTTATTTAAAAAAATTTTTTTTTTCAGTCTGCAAACCTATTGGGTGTGAAAATGCTTTGCGCTAATCTTGAAGGTACATCCATGAGAGGATGCTATTTTGAAGACCCTGCTGGAAGCAGAGCCAATATGGAAGGTAGAATCTGACGTAGATTGTCGAATCTCTTCTTACATTTCTTTTTTTTTGTTTGTTTTTTTGTTTTCAATATTTTGAGACTCCAAATTTGGGAAAACTGGTATATAAATTAAAGGATGGATATTTTTTCAGTTTAGTCTTCTAATAATTGATTTTCCAAATCTATTGACTTTGAATGTACTCCTTATATTCTTTTTTCATTTTAGATTTGTCAATAGCTTTTTGCAGCACTCTGCAGTTGGGCAAGGACTGAAAATCTTAAAATAAAGACTGAATGGGGGAACTAGATAATAAAATTATCTATCATATTTTTTTTCAAATGTATGAAACTGACTGACATTCAAGTTAACATGGGCAATGCAACGCATTGGTTAACCTGAAGACATACATTCTTATTTTTGTTTAATAATGACAAAGAGAAATATTGAAGCAATATAACAGAAGACCATCTGATCCAATTGAAATAATAAAATTGCTTCTCTCCATTTAAAAGTAGAGGGAAACATTCTTTTTTAGACCCCAGAAGACCAAGGTTCAATCGCATATCTGTAGTCCTCATGTAAAATGAATGTTTTGATTAATAAGGATGTACACATGTATATGGTTTTGTTGTTCAGATACACATTATACTTGATTTGAATAAATGTTATTATAAATTCCCTTTCCATGCATTAACTTGGTCTGTCAGTTCACATTTCACCTGAATGGGAATCATAATTATGTGATTATCAAATACTTCATAAATGTCGTTGGTGAGGTCTTTTTTTTTTAACATTACTTTTGTATGTAAAATGCATCGTTAGTGGTTCAAATTAGGAAAACAAAAAAACTCTTACATAATCCAACTTGTTTTGTTTTGCAGGAGCTTTGATGAAAAATGTGGATTTGGAAGGAAGCCATATGGCCGGTGTGAACTTAAGAGTGGCTACACTGAAAAATGCAAATTTACAGAACTGTGACTTGAGAGGAGCTGTGCTGGCTGGGGCAGATTTAGAGGTGAACAAAAAAACAACTTTGAACCAAAACTTTTGTAAAGAAAATCTTAATGTGTTAGACATTATGCATGTGAGCATGACTTTCAAAGGTTGGATGGATGAAGTATTGCGGTGCATTATTGTGTTGTATGGATTTTATTTGTTTTATTTAGTTCTAAACCTTTGTTTCAATTTCCATCAATATCCCTCTATTTTCTCTTCCTGTTTCCCCTTAAGAATTGCAGGTGGATAAAATTGACAATAAACACCCTCCCCCCACAAAATGGAAAAGCATTTTCATGTTTGAAGCACACAGAGATTTTGGTATCTAAGCTCAATGAAAAACATATTTCTTATATTTTGAATGAGTTTCAGAAAGCGTAAGAGGCAAAACTATTTTTTCTTTCAGAGACATAAAGTAATGGGAGGATCAGATTGAACTACATATATGTATATATATATTTTTGTGTTTGTATGCTTTCTATGCATTCTGAGTGTTTAAGTATAGTTTATCTTCTTCATAATCTTGTTCAAATTGAAGTTGCTGATGACATTACCCATTTTATTTCAGTTAAAGAATCACTGGCCAAAAGTTTATGTGATGCTTACTTTTCTATCTGCAGAACTGTGATCTCACTGGTTGTGATCTTCAAGAAGCAAACTTGAGAGGAGCAAACCTTAAAGGAGCAACTTTTGAACTAATGCTTCATCCACTACACATGGCTCAGGCTGTACGCTGAGAAGTCTTAAGTCAGTTTCTCAGAGACATAAAAGAGACAAAAAAAAAAGATTGCTGAAAGCTGCGTGTACCCTCTGTTGATAAACGCACAAGAGAGAGACAGGCAGGCAGACAATAGAGCATTGAATGAGCAGAAGCTCCAAAGTGTTTCAAGGTCTTTCAAGTTTTCACCATTCAGGTTGTAATTTGTTTTGATTGACTTTTGTTTTCATTGTTTGCCTACTTGATATTTACAGGCATGTTAGAAAACAATTTGTATATATAGAAAAATGGTTATGTACTCATGTTTTATATTTTATAGAAATTTCATTCTTCTACAAGCACATCATAGCTCAATTTAAAGAGATTCATTTACTGTAGTTGGTAGCTTACATCTCAAACACTTCTTGTCTGAAGAAAATGGTTTTTATCTTTGATAATTCAATTTGTGCAACAGCCTGTTAGCACTTTTTTGTTTTTGTTTTTGTTATTCCTTTAGCACATTGAAAATTCAATGTTCTATATTAGTACAGGAGCTCCTTGCAAGGAATATCTGAGAATGTCTGATCTAACATTATCGCTCGTTTAAAAAACTCACTCTGCATTCCTTGATTGATGATTGGCTTGCTTGAACATCACAGCTTGCTTTGAATGGACTCACATGTGTCACTGAAAGATTTCAGTATTAATTGAGAAGACATCGTGTATAACAGTATCATTTTTAAATTAATGCATATTTATTTAAAACAATCTGCTTGTACAAATGGTTTGATTTGATCACTTAAGTCATCATTTTTCTAGTCACATTGCTATGAATAAGTAAATGTTTAGAATTATGGACCTAAGATGGAGATGAAAAAAGAACAGGTGTATGTTGGAAGAATATTTGTCTAAATATTTTTATGATTGACATTTCATGTAAATTGACATCTTTTAACCCGAAACATAATTCTACAACCAAAGAAAAAAAGCTCACCTAGATTAGATAAACTCAATGTACGGAAAGTCTATATTGCAATTTATATTTTCTGCAGTATACATGTATATTATGTAACACATTTCTAATTCAGGTTTTGTTGGTGGCCAAAAATCTTTTTTTGTTTTTAAATTTCAAATGTTTACGCTATATTGTAATGTTTTCCTATTGTGGGGAACATACACTTCTTCAATTTGCAAATGCATTTTTTTTCCTCTATTTAATTTAGGAAATATTTGACTTTCTTTATAAGAAAAAAGAAACAAAAGAAATCTGCTATTGAAAATGCTCAGTGTAATGCATAACCTCAGCATTGAGTATTGTCTTTAAAATACAACATGTTGCTCATTTAAAAATCAAATTAAACTAATTTTCACAACTTTTTTTAAAAAATCACTGAAAGTACTTAGTTTAGCAAAATGAATGTTAATAGGGGACGGGCATAAATGTTCTTTGTTTGAGTTAAATTTAGTCTAGATATAAACACAAGTGTTGTCGAACCTGTTCTATCCACTGCCTTTCAATGGCAATGATCTGTAATGGCAGCTTTCAAGGACATCCATGAATTTTTTTCTTTTTTTTTTGAAACTCTTGAACTTAATAAATTGTTTAACCCACTCTCTCAATTCTGCTACTCTGTTGCTCAGCTGAAATTAATCTGATCTTGAAAATGATATTAAAAGCATTGGTATCTGATGGGACGTTCACTCAAAAGGCAATATAGCATAACAAAAGTTAACAAATAGAAATAAGCATATGGATACATTTATGAAATCTATAGTTAGGGAGGTATAAGGGTAGTCATGAGTGGCAGATAGAATAATAAAGACAGCAAGTTAAAGATGATGAAAAAACAGTGGTAAAAAAAACAACATGAACAAGTATTGTACTGACAGTCATATTACCAGCTGGCCATTAAAAAAAAAATTTGTTATGTCAGAGAGCTCATGAAAATATGTAAAATTGTCTCCCCAATTTGTAAGTCTTGGGCAATTTTAATTATGCAACACTTAATTGAATGAGACATAGTGACATTTCTATGTAGAAATGGTCAAGTGCATTTACCGTTCACTTAGGCACAATGATGTGCAACTAGTGGATTTAATTCGTTTTATAATGTGAGATTATTTTGAATGGCACAATGGCATATATATTAATTTGAGATCCTCCTTATAGTTGCTCTCTATTAAAACTCTCAATTTTTTCTATGATCATAAAGCTCATAGTTGCTGTAGCTGAGTACTGTATTGGCTTCCACCAGAGGTGTAAAAATATCTGTTGGCGAAGCAAGGTTTCTTGTTACAGAACTAGAAAACCCATAAAAACTGAAAATGTTATGATGTCAAGAAAAACCGTTATTCAAGACTTAGTAATTTCAAATAATTATTGTATTGTTTATGCACAATATTGTTTTCAAAGGCTAAAAAGTTTGAAATTTGGGGTAACAGTACAATTTCGTTCAATATTTCTTCATCTTCAAAGAGAGACAAAAAGTGGCTTCAAAAAGGCTTTTGCTTGTTTTATGATAAGATTAATTTTTTTTTTGACATTTTACATTTGAGAAGTCATGTGTTCAAGTATCAGCCCTTGTTTTCATCAAGGTTTTCATTTGAAGATTCAGTGTAAACACTGTAACTCCATGTGCTTTGGACTAAACATTGTAACTAACTGGGTCTGGACTTAAATTCACCAGTAGTGTCAGCACTGCTCCAAAGACAGAAATAAACGTACAACAGAGTATTTATGATATTATCACATGAATGATCTGATTATAAATAAATACACGTGATGTATAATTGCATGTTCATTGTCCTGGATAAAGATGCAAATGAGTAACTGAGAAAGGTCATAGTATATTACTGATGACTTAAAAGATTCTGATAGTTTTTTTGTTGTCTTAAAAAGAAACAAACAATCAACAAATTTTTTGTTCTGTATGTATGAAAAATGTGCACATATCACACATTTAACATGGGTGATTGTTCAAGTTTGTATGCAAGTATTTGTCCTGAGTGTGAGTTAAAACTACAAGCCTTGGCAAGAGCTTGATTAGATCTGCAGGAGAGAAAAAAACGTTGAAAATTAATTTCGAAGGGATTCCACAACCTACTCCAAAAAGATGGCTCGAAAATGTTATGACATGTTTTATAATTATGCAATGTCGTGAACTGTGTTTTCTTGTTGCTTATTTATGTAAACAGAATTACATGTAGTTGTTTCCTGTTTTATCGTTACTTGGCTTAGTCTTTCATTATTATGTTGTAAACACTGTAAAACGTGTAGAAGTGACACAAACTTCACTACAATTGAAAATAAAAGATGTGATACAACTTTACCGTTGCTTGATCCTGTGTTTTAAACTGTCATTTTTCTACACGTCGTCGTCGTCGTCGTCGTCGTATAATGATAATGATAATAATAATAATAATAATAATAATAATAATATAATAATAATAATAATAATAATAATAATAATAATAATAATAATAATAATAATAATAATAATAATAATGATGATAATAATGATAATAATAATAATAATAATAATAATAATAATAATAATAATAATAATAATAATAATAATAATAA